>PVHP010003407.1:59887-79018 GCA_004024765.1 Zapus hudsonius
TCACCTTCAATTCACTTAATGTGTTTCTGAATTCATTCATATTTCTCTCCATTAAATTCAGTCTGGAGTCTATGCTTGTGTTGGTGAGCTTCATCTCATTCATGTCTTTTTTCATAGTTTCCATATCAGCCATTAACTGCTTCATGTTTGCATTGCAGTTGTGGTCAGGAGTCATATTATTCTCTCTTTGGGATTGTATTTTTGTTGACTCCACTTCCTTGTCATTTTCCTGTTCCATAATGGGACTAGAGGCCCTGAGTTGGGGAGATCCGTCTTTAATTTCTGTGGGGTTTTTTTCATTGGTTTCTGCCCATGTCCAGGTAGGGGAGTGGGACTCAGGCACCCTGGGGAGTGCTATTCAGCCCACTTTACTTCCAGTGGAAAGATCACCAGGTTTGATCTTAAACAGAGGTCTTTCCTATTAGGGTGTTCTGTCCCCAGACAGGCATAGATCTTTACCTGTCTGGATCCCTCTGTATGTGACACCTCATAGGCCCCTGTCCCCGATTGGTATGCTGCAGTAGAAACAGCCCCAGCCCCCCAAACTATAGAGCCCAGTGTCTTCCCACCTGGCAGTGGTGCATGATCCCTGGTATTTGCCGAGACCTCCTGTGCCCTCCTGGTAGGTACCCGTCTGAACCGGCCTCTGCCAAGGTTCCCAGTTATCTGCCTGAGTTCTGGCCCGGGAACCAAGCTAGGTCATTTTGCCCAAGGATCGCGTCTGCCTGTGTATGTGGGGGGGGGGGGTCGTGGAGAGAAGTGTGCTGGAGGATCGGGTGCTGGAGGGAGGGGGCCCGTGAGGGAAAGGTGCTCAGCTGGAGGCACAGGCTCGGAGGAGACAATGGCGGGAGCTTGGGGTGGGGGAGGGTCGGTTCTCCGTTCCTCTGAGGAGCAGAGAGCCACTGGGGAACCCTGTCTGTGCTGGCATAGGAGCTGGGGAGAGGGTGGGCTTGGGCTCAGATCCAGCTGGGGTCTGGGGATTGGATCCCAGCTGGAAAATCAAACCTTTACGGAGAGAGTCCTGGCGATGCTGTTACTCATCCACCATCTTGCTCTGCTGGCCAAATTGTGGTTTTTTTAAACTGCATTACAGTGTTTTTTGCATTTATAGAAACATAATGGTTTAATTATGGAAAACAGATTTGGATTCTGTCATTCTTCACGTGTTAGTATAAAATTTGTATCTCTGAATTGTATTGTGTTAAAATGTTTGATTTTTCAAAATTGCTATTTGAGTTTCTGATTTGAACTTCATTTCAAAAAAATCCATTCAATGAATTTTGGTTTGAGATTAGGACAGCATTTCTAACAGTTTATGAAAGACCCTAAACATACTTTACAGTCTTATACTGTGTACTTTTGTGAGCAGCTTTCTTAGCATTAATAATTACAAAATCAATATTTATCTTTGAAAAATGCTGAAGATGGTCTATACTGAAGTTATCAAATATTCAGCTAAAATTTAATGTTTTATATAAAAATAAATAAGCACTTCCTCCCTTGTCAACACTCAAATTTGCTTTCATCTTTCACAAATGGTTAATTATATATACACACACACATATATATATATTCTTAAGGATTATTTAAAAAATATTTATGATTTTTATAAGTAATACTTATATAACTATTTTATATACCTGTATGTCCGGGGTCATGTTAAAATTAGGGGGAAAGGTGTCAAAAGTGGTAAATGTTAGGAATCCATGATGTGGAGGTTTGAGTTAGGTGTCCCCATAAACTCATGGGTTTTGAATACTTGGTTCCCAGATGATGGCAATTTGGGAGGTGAATCCTTGCAGCCACAGTGCCTGGCTTCCTGTTACAGTGTATTAATGGGCTCAACTCTTGTCAAGTTGGAAATTACCTCCTAACAATCTTTGTAGAACTTCTGCTGATGGAACTTTAGCAATCCAATTGCCTTTTATGACGTTAAGTGATCTTTTAGCATAGCTTCATTGCTTTCATAGCCAAAAGCTGCTCGGAATAGAGCTATTTTACCCAGACTTATAGCTGATGAATATGCTTACATGCCCATTTCATAGGAATTTCAGCAGGGTAAGCCCTGCTTTCCTTATTGCTAAGCATGTTTGAGTGATTCATTGAAAGGCAAGAGTGAAGACTTCTGTGATACTTGTGTTTTTTTCACTGAGCGCTTGTACATTTGTAGATCTGGAGGATTGGTTGTAAAACCCAACTGAACCTCCTGAGACTACTGTGACACTGGGGTCAGTTTTCCACTGCAAGGAAATGGAGCGTATCATCAGGCTATCGTTGTGAAAGGATGCAGACATTGGCTAACAGTCAGGGTAACAGAATCCCAAAGTGAACTGCATTTTTTCTCTGACTAAAAGTGGGAAGTGTCATTAAACCTACAAGGAAAAGTTGGATTTTTTTTTCCTTATCTCTTTCTTTCCTGGAAAGTTATACACTTCAGGGAAATTTTCTAGATTAAGCTGGCAACCTTCCCAGAAGATAGAAACTAACCTGTGGACAGATCCAGTATGCCCACAGAGGATGGACCCCAGTGGGTAGGGGACAGAGAGGAGAGAAACAGGGACACCTTCACACATTGCTCATACAATGTATATATTTATTCATAATAAAGATATTAATTAAAAATAAGAACATTTCCCAGATGATACTGTGAAAAAAAATGAAAAAGAAAGAAACCCTTATTGATCTACTTTACAGAGACCTGTGAGATCTGGTCTTCTCTAGAGATGTGAACCTGGTCTTTCTCAGATAGATATGTGAATTTGGTCATTGCCGCTCCCCATAAAAATCCTCAGGCCTAAGTCTCCTGGTGGGCTTCTTAAAATCCCTCTTGTCTCTCTGGGCAAGAGCTCCACCTTGGTTCTGTGACAATTTCTGGCAAGCTCCATAGACCACCTCCCCTTGAGTGGGAGGTGTTTCTAGCTAGAGTTCAAACCTAAGTGCTAAAACTGATTGGTCAGGTATGGACCAACCAGCTGTCTCTCTGCTCACCTGGGGCAGGGAATACTCACTGAACAGATAATTCTAACTCTTCTTCCCACATGGTATCCTAGGAGGAGGACTTTTGATTTTTCAGGCCTTAGAAAAGGTAAGGGCTCAAGATCTTCCTACATGAGCCATTTTTCTCATGATGGGAGCCTTCTGTTATCTTTTCCTTTCCTGCTTATTTGGTTAAACAGCCTAGATTTTGGCTAAAACCTCTCCCATGTGTTCTCCCCATACTGGTGGCTGGAGAACTCTGCAATACCCCATTTTCCTTTAAATAAAGTCTCCCACTATACCTTAACCTCTGGTTGTCTATGATTTTAATTCTTTAACTTTGTAGACAAGAATTTAGGTACTCCTTAAATTTTGAGGTGCATCGTTTCTACAGAAATATGTCATGGTGGCTATCATGGTTTGATCCAGGTGTCCCCCATAAACAAATGAATGTGTTCTGGGTAATCGATCCTCAGCTGATGGCAGTTTGTATTTTACAACCTCACTGGAGCTGTGTTGTTGGGGGCAGGCTTTTGGGAATTATAAACCAGCTTCCCCTTGGCAGTGTTTGGCACTGCCTTCCTGCTGCTGTTTGCAGTGCTGTGACAGAGGTGATGTCCACCCCTCTGCTCATGCCATCATTTTCCCTGCCAGGATGGAGTCTCCACTCAAGTCCGTAAGCCAAATAAACCCATTCCTCCATAAGCCGCTTTTGTTTGGGTTCTTTCTGTGCAGCAATTAGAAACCTGACCGCAACAGTGGCCTTATTCTATGCATCCTCTGAGGCGTACCAATGGAAGAAAATCCTAGTGTTTCTTGAAAATGTGATGAATGATGCTGTTTTGTAATGAAATTCCTTTGGTTTCCAGCCATAACACAGTAGGTGGCTTGCTTAAGACTCATTCCAGAACCCCATGTGTTCCCCACTCCATATGTTTTTCACTGGCAGAATAAGAGAAGACATTCATTCCCTAAATTAATATAAGGATTTGCTTTGCACTCTGTAATCAAGCAGTTTTTTTCATAATTAATTACTGTATAAATAACTGTTAAATATACTCTTTGTCAAATATGTGATTCTTATTTCTATCTGGAGGCCATGAGTCAGTATAACTCTGCTTATTCTTCTTTAGGAATTAGTAAATAATTTAAACATTATATGGTTTGAAAAATATATGGATGCCTTAGTAAAACATGATAAAAACTAAATTCCAAATATTGCCTTAAACCCCATTCTTTAAGTTGCTCTTTTTTTTTAGCTTTTCTTCCTCTTGCTACACATGCTGATTCATCAACCACTTCTGCTTCCTCTTTCTTCCCAAGTTCCTTAGTGTCCCAAGGCTTCTGTAATGTACTACCATAGACTCTGTGGTAGAAAACAGCAGAGATTTACATATTCAGTTTGGGAAGCTCAAAGCTTAAAGTCAAGTTTTTATATGTGATTCCTTATTTTGCTCTTGCTGCTTTTAGAACCCTCTCCTTGCTTTCAATGTTTAACCTCTGGCCCTCACACAGGGCCCAAATGAAACCTATGGGAAAGTGAATCACCAGAGCAAGTCTGATAACCCATGAAAGGTCAATGGAGACAGACACCAATGATACCCAACACAACCCAGGGCAAAGATCCAGAGATACTTAAGAGCTCAACAACAAAGCAGACTCAAAACTCACCCACTATGACTCAGGGAACTGAGCGGAAGAGGGGCCGGAAAGATTGTAAGAGCTATTGTGGGGGAGAATATCCAGATATATCCCCCCCCCCCCCCCCGGCCACAACACACAAAGGGGGAAAACAAAAACAAACGAAAAAAAATTTGGCTACCTCTGGTACAGTTCATAACCCCCTAAACCTACGGACAGATCTAGTATGTGCACCGAGGAAGTACTCTAGTGGGTAGGGGACAGAGAAGAGGGAAATGGGGACACCTTCTCAAGATTTGCTCATACATGTATATTCTTACTCATAATAAAGATATTAAATATTTTTTTAAAAATGCTTAAAATCAAGGTGTTGGGAGCCTCATGTACCTTTTGTTGGATCTAGGGAAAAAATCCTTCCTTCCTTATCCTAGCTTTTGTTGGTTGTTAGCCCTCTATCTTGATATGGAGTTCTGTCCATCTCTCTGTCTTTATGAGTTTTCCTATACGAGTAAAATCCACCATTGGAAATTATGACTGTGCTCTAATACTTTCAGCCATTCTAATGATAATCATTCCTTACACTTAATTCATCTGCTGTATTTCCCATTTGCACTACTGGAATGTAAACTGCCATAGAGAATAATTACTTCCATTCAGCATTGTGCTGCTGGCATCTAGAAACAGCACCTAAAACGTGGTAGGGACTCAGGGTCCAGAAAAGCTATTCAGAAGAGTAGTTACATCATAGATGTTGATTTATTCTGCAGGTTCCTTTGAAATTGCCACTCGGCCCCATGCTGGCTCATGGTCTCTACCCTCCCCTTCCCTGTGATGAAGGCTTCCGACTGGGCTGTGTAGTGATCACAGGTTAGTGGATTAGGACACAAATCTTTTGTCCCCATTGGTAAATGCCCTTTCCTCTGAAAACACATTGAAAAGGGCTTTTCATCTTCTGAACAGCTAGGCATTTTCTTCTTAAATACCAGTCCCATCCTGTACAGCTCTCCATTTTTTCAAGTGTCTGAAATTGATACAATTTCTTTATTAATGTTAACATAGTATGTTAATTTAATAATTATGTTAATAGGGCTGTAGAGATTGCTCAGTGGTTAAGGCACTTGCCTCCAGTGCCTAAGGCCCTGGGTTCAATTCCCCAGTACCCACATAAGCCAGACCCACAAGGTGGTGGCCCTGGTGTTCTCTCTCTCTCTCTCTCTCTCTCTCTCTCTGTATCTCTCTGCTTAAAAATGAATAAATAAAATATTTTTTAAAAAAGAATAATTATGTTAATAATTAATTAACATTAATAATAATGTTAATAATGTTAAACATTAATGTAGTAGAAAATAACTTGAAATAATTGTCTTCTCCCAGGCTTCCTATTTTAGCTTTGTAGATGGTGAGGTCATTTTAGACTCCAAAGTTTCTCAGGAATCCTAAGGTCATGCCGTTCTGAGGTCACCTCTTATGAGTCCATAATTTAATGCTTTAGTTGAGTATAATTTCTTTCACTGTCACCAGCACCAATGACATGGTGACATGGTGTATCTCTTACCTTGGAACTTGCACTATTGTAGCCATTGATCTGCAATGCTCAAAGGGTTTGAGCTACTTTCCTGGCTGGATAAACACAGCTGTCATGAGATCTGCTGGAAAGTCAGAAATTTAACAATAGTGAGGACTGAGTTGATAGGAATACACCTTGTTTGGCCCACCCAATCAACCTCCATGGCCAGGATGACAAAATCATCTACATTCGAAGATAGCTCTTCACCAGGCAGAAGTGAACCCAGTGAAAGCAGATCTCATGAGTTGGATTGGGTCCTTGAGGAGGTTCCCATTCCAGTTTTACAACCTTCACAACCCTTAGCACACATTAGGGTCCATGTGAATATTTGGCTTGGGATTGGGAAAAGTGTGATGATTTCTTCTGCAATAAATCTCGTTAGCCCTATAAAATATGGATTCCCGAACTGTCTACGAGGTGCTTCTTGGCGTTGTCACAGAAACCCACCATAAAGATGAAGTTCTCCCCCAACCCCACCTTCCATATGAAGTTCTCACAAATCCCACTCTCCATATGTTCTCACCAAATCCCAGTGTCCAAATGAAGTTCTCACCAAATCCCAGTGTCCATATGAAATTCTCACCAAATCCCACCATCTGGATGAAATTCTCCCAAATCCCACCACATGGATGATGTTCTGGCTAAAGCCCACCTTGGGGATGAAGTTTTTGCCGAATCACATTGTCTGGATAAAGTTCTTCCAAATCCCACGTCCTGATGACGTTCTCCCCAAAGCCCACAGTCCAGATGATGATCTTGCCTAATCCCACCGTCCATCCACCTTCCCTTGGGCGAATCCTTGGCGGATTCAGACCAGCTGCGCAGGGCTGGGCTTGCGGGAGCATCACCGTTTCCTCTCTGAGATCCGCACTTGTCTCAGGAGCCTTGGGTTCCTTCCTCACTGAGTCTCCTGTGCTTTGCAGTGGGGCTCCTGAAGAAGGGGTCTGGGGTCTTCTGGATCTTCTCGCCTCAGCTGAGGAGGAATCTACCCCAAGGCGACGTGTGACCCCAAGGCTACTGCTGGCTGATGTCCTCGGTCAGTGGCGCCTAGCAGGCAGCCTATCTCAGGAAGAGCATTTTGAACCATCTGGTTGGAGTGGTGGGATTCGCGATGGGCTAGACGGTAGGGGACTATTGGACAGGGCTGTTAGGGGGGGTGGGAGCAAAGATGGAGGCATAAGGAGAAATGGGAGGAAAGCGGACCGGGCTCTTAGAAGGAAGCTTGGACAGCGAGCTCGAGCTGGGCATGGCGATCACCATGGTCGGGTAGAATGGATTGCGCTTCAGAGGAAGGAACTGGGTCGGGCACAAGAGAGTAAGGGCTGGGTTTGTGGCATAGGGAACAGGGCTGGAAGGGGACAGCGAGGTGGGCAGAAAATGATGCCCAAGACTCCGTGGTGGAGGGGTCCATGGAGGGGGCGAGGGCCGACAGGGAAGAGAGGGGCCAGAAGGGCCAGAGGGGCGAGAGGAGCCAGAGGGGCGAGGAGGATGGGGTTGATGCGGCAAAATTCTAGGAAGTTTTCTTGTCATTACGACTCTTCAGATTCTCTCCAAGTTCTCACTTCAAAAGTCAGTGAGCAACTGAGCCTGTGCCACCCCAGGGCCACAGTTATCCAACATGTCACAATGCACCTTTGTGCAGCGCATAGGACCTCTTTTTGGCTTGGTTCATCAGCCTCACCAACCAGGGCAAAGGCCCCTCCAGGTGTAAAAGGACCATGGCCAAGAGCACAATTAGGTGGGGCTGAAACCCCAGCCTCTGCTCTTAGGATTTCAGTCAGTTTTACACCTCAGTTGTCAGCAATGGTCAAAAGCAGAGAGGAGAGAGGCAAGTGCTTGGAATTCTTTGTAAAGAGACTTCCAAGGACTCTGAGTCCCATCAGCTTGAAGAATTCTACTGTTTCTCTGAGCATTTCTACCTTGGGTCTTGCGCTTCCTGGAGGGCTCACACATAGACTGTGAAGAGGCTCTGGCTTCACAGAGCTGCGGCCCTCTGCTGCTTTGAGGAAGCTTTCTCCACTTCCACCGAGTACTTCAGACCAGAACTTTTCAATGGCTTCATCGTTGTAGTTCTCCAAAGCCGCCACCAGATACAGATGCTCCCCACTTTGGGGTCACAGCTTCTTCCAGGCTTAGGCTTCTGCCCTGACTTCTGGACACTGTATTGGCTTTCGAGAAATGTCTGCATACAAAGAATCCCCTGTATGCTGATGGGAGGGGGGGTTGAGCCCTTTGCCACTTCCCATCCATGGCACTGCCTATCTGAACAAAGAAGCTCTGAAGTCAGAAGATAGGAGGGCATTGATGCTCTGATAGAACCAAACACAACTGGCGTCAGAAAATTGCCTCCCTGGTCTTGCTCTTCATGTAATCAGGCTATGTGGGTCTGGATAGTGAAGACGGAGTTGATGGGAATACACCTTGTTTGGCCCACCCAATCAACCTCCATGGCCAGGATGACAAAATCATCTACATTCGAAGATAGCTCTTCACCAGGCAGAAGTGAACCCAGTGAAAGCAGATCTCATGAGTTGGATTGGGTCCTTGAGGAGGTTCCCATTCCAGTTTTACAACCTTCACAACCCTTAGCACACATTAGGGTCCATGTGAATATTTGGCTTGGGATTGGGAAAAGTGTGATGATTTCTTCTGCAATAAATCCCGTTAGCCCTATAAAATATGGATTCCCGAACTGTCTACGAGGTGCTTCTTGGCCTTGTCACAGAAACCCACCATAAAGATGAAGTTCTCCCCCAACCCCACCTTCCATATGAAGTTCTCACAAATCCCACTCTCCATATGTTCTCACCAAATCCCACCATCCAAATGAAGTTCTTGTCAAATTCCAGTGTCCATACGAAGTTCCCACAAATCCCACTCTCCACTTTTGACTATTGAGAGGACTTATGAGAGCAGTTTATGGAGTGTGACATCCCCTGATGACTAAGGGAAAGAAGTTACTACTGGTTACATGTGATTCCCTTCTAGATATCTCAAGGGCAGGATGAAGGAGGCGAAAACAAGATCAATTAGATAAGCAGAGGGCGAATTAGCCATTTAATCAAGTACCTACACCATGAAGCACACAGCTCTTGAAGAGGCACCATTATCTTTAATGGAATTCTTTAGAGCATCTTCAAGTTTTCTAATGAAGACAGAAGGCCCATCTTCAGTGAAGTGCTTCTCCTTGCTTGTTTGACCACGGGATTGTCTATTCCATTCAGTCCCCTGGGGAACCGATATTCTCCCCTTTTGTTCCTCATAGAATTCTAAGACAAGAAATCTGTCCAAATTATTTAATCAAATTATTCTTGCTCTGGCCAATATAAGTGCTTAAATAGCTCCACTTAATACTTCTTTCTCTAATGATATTCACTTATCTAAAATTACTCCTTAATTGATAAGATATATGAGCAAAAATACTATTATGCAAAATGTTAAATGAACTTAAACCACTTAGAATGTTTTCATGCCAATCCCTGAATTTACTTAATCTCCAGTGAGCAGTCTAAAAGATAGGATTGAATTTTCACTACGATTCGCCTGAAATGGCAAAGGCTGTAGCTTGGAGAGGAGACCACAACAGAGGGGTGACTATTTTCAGTCTTTAGTTTGTTCACAACATGGATGATTTTTATGTGATTCCCGAATTTCTCAGTTTTTGCTTTTGTTTTTTTTCCAAGGTAGGGTCGCGCTCTAGCCCAGGCTGACCTGGAATTCACTATGTAGTGTCAGCGTAGCCTCAAACTAACAGCAATCCTCCTACCTCTGCCTCCTGAGTGCTGGGACTAAAGGCCTGCCATTACAGGAGACTCAGGAAGTCAAGTCTGGGAGGGAAAAAAGTCCTAAGACTCCTCCCTAAGGCTGCATAAAGGGAAAACAGCTGCTTGGGGAGAGACTCTCTGCCTGAGATATGTGAAACTCATGTAGTGTGCTCTACATTTTCCACTTAGCTAAGATGCCTGCAGGGTGTGTTGTGTGTACCAAGACGCAGCTTCTGAGAGTCGTCACCCATGCTGGGTGGGCTTTCTGGGGATGCAGCTGCCTTTGAGTCATCCATTACTCTGATAAGCAACCCTTCACTCTGCTCTGGAAGGAATCCCAGTCAACTCATTGGTTCACCAAAACTGGTTTTTGATGCAGTTATACTTTGATCTGCTATCTGAGCCCTGGGGTGACCAGACATGCATTCACATCTCCCTGGGGAAAGTTTCCTGTGACACTTGGTACCCAATGTGGCACATGGCAGAACCAAAGGTGAGTTTAGGAGGAGCAATTGTGTGGTTTTGGCAATGGATAGTGTGTTTTGAATAGATGTTCCCCAATAGAATTTATTATAATTGTGAATTGTTTCCAGCCTTCTGGCTGGAGGAGGTGTCACTTTGGCCTGACCTCCTAGGGTCTGGCCCTGGAGGTATTTCTAAATTGGATGCAAAATTCTAGGGATACATATGCAAAACAGCATCTGGAACCCAAGCCTGGAAGTCCTGCTGTTTTGTGAGTTTCAGTGTCAGAGTGTGATTGCTTGCTTGAGGTGCTGGTGGTAGGTTTCTCTCTCTCTGCTTGCTTCTGTGAAAGGGAGCCAGCCTTTTCCCTTAACTTCCCCTGGGTCTGTTACTTCAATAAATACTTTCCTCCCCAAAATTGTGCCTGGTTTGGGGATTCGTCCCATCGGCATGTGACTGACTACGACAGATAGGAAGGCACACAGCTGAGGCTGATGGTAGATTTGGCAGAGAAAGTGGATAAAAGAGAAGATGAGATAGAGTTGCTGGCTTAGTCTCTTGTGGCTAGGAAGCCAAAGGGGAACAAGGCACAAATGAAATTGCTGTTGGAAAGCTCTTCATGAGATATCCAAAAACAGAATTCTTGGGAAGAGTCAGATAGTGGGGATGAAGAGAATGAGGTAAATAAAGGTGAAGGAAGATGCCTCTCAGATCCAACATTTACTAGAAAGGAGGAGAAACTCCATGACACAGCACACAGACAGAAGTATTAATGAGACCATTACAGTCAGGGAAGTATTCTGCATCTGAACTACTTGAGTTGAAAGGATTTTTAAGCAAAAAGTGAAAGAGCCTCTCATAACCAGGCTTGTGACATAGATAGGTTCAGTCTGAATGCTGTGGAAGCAGAGAAACTGAGACATGTAACTGCTCATCCTTCTTCAAGTCAAAGGTTGCATAGTTTGAGGTGATGATACAAAGGAAATCAGTCTCTGATGGTCTGGCTCATATGAGCCACTAGAGATACATGGTTGTCCCCAGTTGAGGTCCCCATAAACATTAGGCACTGGAAAACAATAAAGGAAGGAAAAGCTTTAATGGGGGAAATGTTCTATGTGTGTGTGGTGTGGTGTGTGCAGTGTGTATAGCATAGTGTGTTATGTGTGGTATATTCATGTATGCATGCAGATGTGCCCACCATGCATGCATTTGTGTGTGTGTGTGTGTGTGTGTGTGTGTGTGTGTGTGTGTGTGTGTGTGTGGTGGCCAGAGGGAGCCCCGGTGATTCTCCAGTCTCTGGCCCCTGCAGACTAGAGTTACAGAAGTACATGACCATGCCCAGCTTTTTTTTTCCAATGTGGGTTCTGGGAGAATCAAATTCGGGCAGTTCCAGGCCCTCATAGGCCTTCATACTTAAGCCACAAATGCTCTTAACCACTGAGCCATCTCCTTCCTTCCTTCCTTTCCTTTTCTTTTCAACTACTTATATCTACTTCTCAACTCTTTTCTACTCCACCTCAGATTTAGACAGAACATTTCTTCAATTCTAATGGCAACATTTCCCATTAAATAATTACACACTCTAACACTGGCCCACACACATCTGGGTGATTGACAGATAACTTGTTTAGAGGATTGGAAACAACTCAAAGTGACATTCATGGATTCAAAAACAACCTGGTTGGGAAATAAATCTCTGGCTGTGGAAAAATGACTCTCTTTGCTAGGAAATAGCCTTATAATTTATCATTTATTGGGGAAGAAGAATGCATTTTGAGAATTGCATCAGATGAAAGCTGATGACAGATATTAAGCAATGTCTTCGTGAGCCATTAGTCACCGCCATTGTGACAGCTGAGTGCCTCTGAAGGTGGGAGCTGACGAGGCACTGAATGTGGTAATGCACTTGCCATAATTGCCAGCATCATCGTAAACAATAGTCTGCTATGGGGAGAACAGGTTAAAGGGAATGAAGTGTTTTGTGCCATCTCTTCTAGAAAGATAAGAGGTTATTTCACTGTGATGTTAACTATTGATTTGGGGTTTTGTTTGTGTATAGTTCCTAATGGTTTTGATAGTTCAAGAGAAATATTGATGACATTCATTTCAAAAGCCTCCCTAGATGCTTTCCTGTGCTGTTCCAACTTTGTATTATTGCTTCTGAAATGAAGTGAACCCCAGTGTTAGGAAGATGAAAGTTGAACAAGTGCTATGCACTCAAGACCCCCAAAGCCTCAGATCTGGATAAAAATTACAGTAAAAGCCAAGTGGTGGTAAAACTGGTGAGACAGGTCAACTCTGCAGTGAGCTCACAGAGCGTCTACTCATAATGCTGTTTGTAATTTGTCACTTTTATCTATGCTGTATTTATTTCAGATAGTTTCTGTTATTATACTAGGCTATAAATATTTCAACACAGAGATTCTATCTTACAAGTTTCTGCTCTCTCAGAACCTAGGTCAGTAATGTGTTATGGAGTAAAGAAAAACATTAATTTGCTGATAAATGAGTGGCTTGAATCACTATGTTTATTTTAGCTCAACTCCATTTTCTCAGTTCTGTCTGTAACAGCAAAAAGAAATAGCAAGATTATTCAATGTTTTGTGGTTCTTAGAACGGACATGTGTAATTATTTGTATTTCTTCCTAAAATAAAATAAAAGTCTTGGCTCTTATTTGTAAAAATATTTGTATAACATGTGGACAGCATTTGGAAAGAAAGATGTAACTTGCAAGGAAAGTTGAGGAATATTTTTTATGAAAAAGTTTATTTTCTAGAGAAAACATTGGAATGACTTTCTTTTCACCCAGCAGGCTACATTATGCTTTCTAGCTTAATTCTAGCTTGATGCCTCAGTGTCCTGCTCATGCATTCGAGACATGGAGAGTCTTCAGCAATAGGGTCTAGTGGGCATCCAAGAGACTTGGCAAGAATTTATGTTGTTTTGGTGGCCGGGCACTCACACCATGTTCAGCAGAGTACAGAATAATGACAGGTCCCTCTGGGACTGAATAGTTCCCAGGACAGCTAACCAAACATGGGCATTTTCAAAGATAAAACAGCCTGCAGAAATAAATATATGAAAGTCAATAAATGTCATATTCGTGCTTTTGTTCACACACATTTTGTTTGCAAACAGCAGTGGTCGTCTTGGAAGGAGGCTGCACCAGCCAGAGAACCCTCTGAACATCCTTCAAAATCTTCCTTCGGGACTCTCTCATCCCACTCATCTTAACTGTCTCCATCATCTACTCCTTATATTATCTGACCTTGTTTGTATTAACCCTGCAGTAGTTTCATTTGCTCCTACTTGCTAGTATAGCGACGGTAACTAACGGTTGCTAACCAAGTAGAAGTTAGTCTCTGTGCATAGATAGGGAGCCCAGGCTCCTTCACTTTGTGTGTTGTGAGGATCATCATGGCCAAGAGTGCTCACTAGCCCATCTGCATCTGCAAGGGATAAGAGATAGAAAAAATCAAGAGAGGGAGCCTTCCTTTGTCTTAAGGGAATGGCTTGAAAATTTTACTGATTAACTTCTTTTTCATCTATTTGCTAGAATTTAGTCATATGGTTAGGACTGATAGAAATATTCATTTAAATAGATAGCTAAACTCACAAACAAGTAAAAATGTAAGACAAATTCAAAAGGGGAATGTTGCACCAGAGTGGTAAATGAAAACAAGTTTTAAAGCCCTGAGGATATTTGTATTTCTTACCACCAAGAACTTTTAGAGCAGGTGTCTGCATCCTGTAGCCCACATGCTGCATGGGTCCCAGGATTGCAATGAAAGTGGCCTAACACATTTGCAGATGACAACATCATGTAACAATGTAGCAGGATTGGCCCCCTGTTTTAGAGGCCCCTAAGGAACAGAAGACAAAGCCTAGGTCCCCATAAGGTGGGTAGCAGAAAAATAACACACATTCACATCAAGCCGGGACTCTGTGGTAGTAGATGCCAGGAAGCTAGAAATAAGGGAGGGAGGAGAGGGGGAAGTAGATAGATAAGTAGAATAGTGCCACACTGGGGGTGGATAGGTCTAAGTTTGGCCAGGGGAGGAGGAATTGAGAAGTGGAGAAGGGTGATAATCAAAACTAAAGATATGATAAGCCATATGGAATTCTACTTCTTTGTTTTATAAATATATACACACATACATCTATACACACATATGAATATATAACCTTAAAAAAGAAAGGTTGGCAGAAGTACCTTGTGGCGCTTGACAATGTTGTGCCCAGAAGCCATAGGTTGTTACAGAGGAATCCCTGTGATGGAGATGGGATACTTTCCAATGAATTTTCGGTTAGAAAGACCACTGAGGCAACCAAAACAGCATAAGTTATTGCCATGGCCCTTGGTGGCTCGCCAGAACTGGATGGTACAACCCTATCGCTGAAGATTCTCCATGGTTTGGATGCAGGAGCAGGACACTGAGACATCAAGCTAGAGTTAAGCTGGAAGCCTCCTCCCCGTTTACTAGCTTTCATGAGGCTCAACAGTACAATGCAGCCTGGTAGGGGAAGAAAAGTTATCAGCTGCACAACTGGCCACGTAAGGCAATGATGGCGTGTTGTTATGGGAAACCAACTGCTCTCTGATTGAATCTGAATCCTGGTCCTGACAATGTAGTTAAAAGCCTATGGCTGGAAAGGCCATAAACCCTAAGGGGGAAATGACTATTGTTGTTTAGCTAAATGAATATTATGCCCACCAAATTGCTTTCTAAATACTTTGGTTATGCTCATGTATTAAGAGCTGCTTGCAGTTTTGGTTAGAGAAGTTTCTCTTCTCAGAGGATGGTGACCATTGGGGAAACTCAAAACTAGAGACAGTTGAGTGTTCAACACTAAATAAGACATTTCTATCACACCCTCCAAAGCTCAGGGACCATTGTGGAAAAATTGGTGAAAATAACATAAGGGCCACAGTCTGGGGAAGAATGTTTTATAACACTGTCTTCCAGATACAAAGTGGAACTTGTACTCATGACCTCACAGAAAGTGTCATTACCTGCCATGTATATCAGCATGTTGTCATGGATGACAGAGGAGGGTGAAAATAGAGTCAAATAAAATAAAAACGGTATCAAAGTAGGAGAGGGACTGGGTGGAAAGAAGAAAGGGTTGAGTGGAAAGGGATGGGAAGGGAAAAAGAAAGCGACTGGAGAGGCTAATGATCAAAACACATTTGCATATGTCGTAGTCTGCTTTCTCCTTGCTACATAGAAAGAGCCCAACCCAAAGCAGCTTATGGAAGAATGGGTTTATTTTGGATTACAGTCTTCAGGGGAAGCTCCATGGTGGCAGAGAAAATGATGACATGAGCAGATGGGTGGACACCATGTCCTGGCCAACATCAGGGGGACAAAGCAGTAGAAGAGTGTGTCCAACACTGGCAAAGGGTAGCAGGCTATAATCTCCATAAGCCCACCCCCAACAACAACCCCCAAGAAGGTTCCAATACTCAAACTGCCACCAGCTGGGGATTGAGCATTTAGAACACATTTAATTTGGGGGGAGAACATTTGGATCAAACCATCACAGTCTGCCCCTGGCCCCCATAAACTAATAATCATACACATTATAAAATGCAATGCATTCAGTTCAACTCTAAAAGTCCCCACAGGTTTTCTTTCAGCTGAGCCATAATACCAAAACAAAAAGAAAGAAAGAAAGAAAGAAAGAAAGAAAGAAAGAAAGAAAGAAAGAAAGAAAGAAAGAAAGAAAGAAAACCATAATGGCACAGAACAAATTCATACCGCAAAAAGATGGCATTGGGCATAGCCAAAAGCAGATTGAACAAATACAAGATTTAAAACAGACAGGACAAACGTCAAACTCAACCCCAAGTCCGATAATAACCAGTGATGGGTCTCTTGGAGTTCTGATTCCGCCCCTCCAGGTAGGCTACTCACAGTCCCAGAAAACTTCATCAGGTGCTGGCAGTTCTCCTTGGCAGCCATCCCATAGTCCTGGCATTTCATTGGGTCTCCACTGCAACCCAGCATTTATACTCATGGCTTCATTGGGCTTCCATGCAGGCAATCCAACACACGTGCTTTATACTGCTCATGGCCATTTCCAAAAAAACAAAACGATGTTGCACATCCAATGACCCAATTTCCTGCATTTGTTATTCTCCATAGTTCCAGGTGAGCTAGCAACTTGTTAATCTGGGGGGAATAAAGCCAAAGGTCCACATACTTCCCGTGTCCCAATGAAGATCACCTGGCCCAATCTCAATGGTTGTCATCTCTCAAACGATTGCAGCTACACAGGCAACAGTTTCAGCCCAAAGATTTCCTTTCTTTCTGTGCCATCTCCACCTGCTCACACCAGTCCATTTTCTACACAAAGCAACCCTGCACAAGTTCTCAGGACATAGACAGGTAGAACACAGCAAGCCGCTCACACAAACTGCTTCTGGACAGTCCCAACAAAGTTCTTTCTCAACCTCATAAGCCAACCTTACCATCCATAGTTCTCACTGCATTCAGGTCTTTCAACTCTGGCCAGAATGGTCCATGAACCTGTACTTACAGCACTGCAAAGTGTCTCTTAACTTGAGATTTCAAGTCTGTCCACATTTCCCCTTCATATCAGTTGCAAAAGGCTAAAGTCACAGAATTCAGGTGCTAGCAATAACGACAGATCCCACTCTCTGGTACCAAAACTGCTGTAGTCAGTTTTCTTTTTCAGAAAGAACCCAACTGTTGGAGTCAGCTTTCTAGTTGCTGTGCAGAAAGAACCCAAACAAAAGTGGATTGTGGAGGAATGGGTTTATTTGGCTTATGGACTCGAGGGGAGACTCCATCCTGGCAGGGAAAACAATGGCATGAGCAGAGGGCTGGACATCACCTCCGCCACAGCACTGCAAACAGCAGCAGGAAGGTGTGACAAACACTGGCAAGGGGAAGCTGGCTTATAATTCACATAAGCCCACCCTCAACAACACAGCTCCAAAAAGGTTCCATTACTCAAACTGCCATCAGCTGGGGATTCAGAACACATTCATTTGTGGGGGACACCTGGATCAAACCATCACAGCATATGTATGAAAATTAGTTGTCAAAATGCTGGATCTCTCAAGAGAGTTTGTACTAAGAAATAATCCGTCTAGGTACTTGAGTGGGAAATAAAGCTCCGTTTGAAATGAGCAACCAAAGGCTTACCTTATGTGATGTTGGGATTCAGATTCACAGTACCTACAGCATCTAAAGCCAAGGTACTTGGTTCAAGTAGTCCTAGGTTAGCAGGGCCTTGGAACTAGGTTAGTCCTTTTTAGAGAACCCTCTAATCCACATGGGCCTTCTTAAATTTTCATAGATAAGTGGCCATCAATCAAATATTGACTATGTTACACTTGGCATGGTGGTAACATAAAGGCACTTTCAAACAAGCCACAAAGAACAGCTTATTTTCCAGAATTTTAAATGAATGTTTAAAATGCACATTTCAGGCTGGAGAGATGGCTCAGCAGTCAAGGCACTTGCCTCCAGTGCCTAAGACCCTGGGTTCAATTCCCCAGGTCCCACGTAAGCCAGACCCACAAAGTGGTGGCCCTGGTGCATTCTCCCTCTCTCTCTCTCTCTCTCTCTCTCTCTCTCTCTCTCTCTCTCTCTCTCTCATCTCTCTGCTTGAAAATGAATAAATAAAATATTTAAAAATAAATAAATAAAATGCACATTTCAAGAAAAAATAAAAATCAGTCTCCTCCCCCGACATAGTCAACTGTTATCAGATTTGAGGAAACGAATAAGTGAAAATTGCATAAACCCATCAAGCAGAAAAATTATAAAAATTAAGCTTAGCCTTCTGATATGTCATATATTGAAACTAAAATCCATAACTCAATCATAACATTAACAACATGTATGTTAACATAAACATTAACATATATGTTAGAGTCTAAATAACCATATAGTATGTCATAAAACAAAGTTCATCAATTTAAAAAAACTGGATAATAATTACGTGATTTCAAGTCTGGTTATTTAAAAAATCAAAAACAAGGATAATAATATAAAAGTTTATGATTAATAAATTTAAACCTTCATTGTTGGGAGAAATGTCTCCATGGATCCCTTGTTTATGTCTTAGGAATAGAAACATTGATTACCTTTCTTCTAGAAGATCTTTTCATAGAGGTTTGTATAGTGAAGTCTTGGAATGCAGAGATGGTATCTCCCTCCAGTGCAAAGGGCAGGTTGTTTATATTGTGGTACAATGATAGTGCCTTCTTCCTCTGAGGCCGTTAGAAAAGATTTGAATTCTTAAAGCCCACTGTTTCTCTACGATAATGCAACCCGCTGCCTATGAAGGCATTGCTGGCCTTCTTACTGGCTTATGGAAACTGGGGTCAGGGAGCCAGCGAAAAGATGCCCATTGCAGAGGCAAACATTATTATCAATAGGCTGACCTCTTGGTCTGCCACGGCTGTCTCATGGCCTTTCCAGCATATAGAATTCTGGCAACCTAAGTTGTAGGCAAATATATATGACAAAATTTCAGATCCTTCACTTTTTTTTTAATTTAATATTTATTGTCCATAATGAGTTACATTATTTAGTGGGCAAACCATGCGTTGTTATCCCGACTTCCCCAATTCCCCCCCTCCCCATCCCTGATCAGTTGTATATCCTCCTTCGTGGGCTGTCTGTATTAGTCCTTGTGGCAAGGGATCCTGTATATCTTAGTACTCATCCCGGTCTTCCTGG
>PVHP010003408.1:0-24565 GCA_004024765.1 Zapus hudsonius
ATTTTGCCTACTATCAAATTTTCCAGGTTTACTTGTCATTCTATGGGTTACACTGAAAAATCACTAAAGACCAATCAAAATCTCAACATCTGGAAAAATAGTATGTGAGAAAAAAAACCCATATATGGGGAGAAAGAAGAGGTTAAAATGGAGTCAGAAAATAAAAAGGTGTTGGGAGAAGATTCCAAGACCAAGAATATGTCAACCACCTTTTACACTGGGTGGAGGAGACTCTGACCCATGTAGATGGGTACTACCATTTCATCAGAAGACATGCATCCAGGCTGGGAACACCAGGCCTTCAAGAGAGTAGCCATGATGATCACTCAGGGGTTCCTCTGAGTCCATGTCAGTTAGCAGCATTCTGGCTGTGGTTTGACTCTTCACATAACTTTATCTATAAGCAGAAAAATGAATGAAGCTGTTGCTGCGTACTTATTAAGTTAGCTTGGCAAATTGTTCAATGCCCCCAGCATGAGTCCCCTGTGAGCCTCATCTGCTGAGTGATCTATGCCACTTTGGGAAACTTGGGAGAAAATCAGCTTTGCACATCTGAATGAATCTTCCTAGGCACTCATACCTTTCATCCCAGGTACAACTTGAGTGACTGCTTTTAAAAACAGCTTCTCTATTTAATTACAACCAGATTGCAGAGATGGTTCTGGGGAAAGAGATCTTACGACAAAGGCAACAAAAGCAACTCTCATTACACTACCCTGAGCTTCTCAAACTGGGGACCATAGACATGTGAGTGTCAGCAAGGAAGTCTGCAGAGTCCCAAGACAAAATGGCCCATCTTCCTCTAGTATCAATTTGACTCAAACCAAAAGGTACTTTCATACTGAAAGAAACAACTGTGGATATGCTTAGGTCTTTTTTGTTTGTTTGGGGATTTTTTGTTTGTTTATCAAAAGTGAAATGCCAAACAGTTCACACGTATAAAAGGCACCGGCTGTAGTTGTCTTCTCATTGCTGGGATAAAGTACCCGACCAAAAGATGGAAGGAAAGTTGGTAGTGAAATTATTAGCACAAAGAAGATGATGGTTATCATATTTGTAAGAGAGATTTAAATGAGAGCATAATGGAAAGGCAGAGGTCCCAAGAGAGCAGAGGGCAAAAGGCTGTGTTCTGGTCTATTTTCTCAGGTTTGGGGGATAAGAGGAAGTAGAGAGGAAGGTGCACAGAAGGGATAGGAAGGACAGGGCTTCAAGAAATCAACAAAACACAACAACCAAATCATGAAGAATTCTGGTAGCCAGAAAAGGATGAATTAGAATAAAGGATATTATTTTTGACATTTTGAAAGCATATAATGGGAGAAAATACTGGGAGGGGAAGAAGCCTGTCTCTCAGGGAGAATAATGGGGAACTAGAAGCTATGAAAATAAGCTACTAAATTCTAGGTGGATGGGCACTGAAAGAATGATGTGGAGAGGGAATACCAGGATTAAGTAAAGGTTCAAGCAGGAGATACACACTCAAAGGTTTGAAAAAGACTATAGATGAGTATTGTGATGCTAGTTTTTTTTTTTGTCAACTTGGATCTTTTAATTTTCTTGGGTGGGTCTCTGAGGATGTTTACAGGAAGGCAGCCTCTCAGCAAGGGGCAGAATGTAAAGAAGCTCAGAGAAGCTGGAAGTAAACATCCTTTCCTGTGTGGGCCATGCAGGAAGGAGATTTCAGAGACTCAGGAAACCATTAAGTCTGGGATAGGGTTACAAGACCCCACCCTAAACCTAAATAAAGGGGAAGAAATTCTCTCCTTGCCCCCCAACTCCCACTTGTTCCCTGTTCTGTGTGTGTGTGGTGTAGGTGATGGGTTTTTCTCTCTGCTCAAACCTGTGAACAGAACTTCCCTTCAATCTGTAATTTCAATAAATACTTTCCTCCCCCAAATTGTGCCTGGTTTGAAGATACATCCCAGTGGTGTGTGGGTTTGAAGATTCATCCCAGTGGCATATGGCTGACTACAACAAGTATGGAAACAAGCTCACTGTGCATAAGCTGCTGTTGGTATTGCTTAAGGATGGCACGGAGGACAAAGGGTTAAGAGGGTGTTGAATGAGGTCCAAAACCCCAGTGGCTAACCCCGGTAGGCGTTTCCCTATCTCCACCCTCAACTCTGAGACTCACAACCCCCCAAAAGCATGCCACGTGGACCCAGGTTCGCACCCCAGCTGTGCCTAGAAGGTGGCAGTTTTGCTACCACCACCACCATCTAATACATGCCCAAACTCATGTCCATATGCAAAACAGGAATTCACAGGTTGCTGATTTCTGCCAATCTCCATTTCCCATTCCTTTCCCTCCCTCCTCCTCAATTTCTATTTAAACCCACAATACTGTTACAATAAATATTGATTGAGTTGATTGGATTGGTGATTGGGACTTCTTGCCATGGATGCTTTTTCTCCCGGGACTGCGCTGTAACACATGGGGAACCGTGATTCCCCTAGGAAGCCATGCTTCCAGAGCTGAACACACAGAGCTGTCACACTTCTGCGGGCTCTCAGGCCCATGGTCATGCCTCTATGGGTGCCCAGTTTCGGGTCCCCCGCCACAGCCACCGCAGCCATTGAACCTGCCACCACCACCACCACCACCACCACCACCACCACGGTCACCTCTGTGTCGCCAATATGGAGTGGGCTCACGCCCTGGTATTAGCCGGCCAGCAGCACACCTACCGCTGCTCTGAGCACGCCAGCCCTGCCTCCCAGAATCGGTGCCTCTTCCCAGCCGGGGAACAGAAGCGGTCCTAGGAAAACTCCAGCTGGGCCCCAGACCAGCTCCTTTTTCTTTTTTTTATTAAAACAACAAGCTGCAGTCAGACTTGTGCAAAAACATGTAAGCAAAAAACTCTCAAAATGTGTGTCAATTGCACGTCCAATGTTTCCAAACTGGTCTAACTACAACTAACTGTAGAAAAGTGTATAACTAAAACAAGTTTCATCTTCATATTCTTTTTTACTGTTTTTGTATTTATTATATTTGTTAAAAACGTAACTATTCACCTCATCCACTCCTCTTCTCCTTCTACTCCTCATCCTCCCCCTGCACTCCCTCTGAGTCCCAGAGAAGAAATTCCATAGCCCACAAGTCAGAAAACTCCAATCTACAAGGTGGTCCTAAAAATCAACATTTTGGGTGGGGTTGCATTGTATCAAAATTTCCTTTAATATATTAAGCATATTTTTAAAATGCATAATTCCATGCTGTGGTATCCTGCCAAAAGGGCATGGAGGACATAGGGTTTTGCTGAGACCGGCAGGTTTCCGGGACTGTCTCCTTCTGTTAAGGAAGTTGAGGCAGTCTGAGGACCCTGATAATCTCTAGCAAATCCTGGACACCCCAGCCCCCAGGCAGGCCACAGCTGTGCCCTGAGATAAGCAGGCAATTCAAGGCCTAAACTTAGTCCAGCTGTAATAACAAACCTAAAGAGTAAGGTTACATTTCCTCTGCTGACATCATTCTATAAGTCATGTAGCCCCCTCAATTTATCTATGAAAAATAGGCATCCAAAGGGTATTGGCCCCTACCAATAAACTCATGAGATGTCCACAGATCCTGTCCCTACCAATCTCCTTGCTGCCTATGCTCCTACCTCTGCCTTTTCCTCTATATAAACAACTGTTATCTATACAATAAATGAGAACTGCCCACTGCCATGTTCTCCCAAGAGTCTTCATCTCTTGTCGGCTCACAGCTATTCCAAGCCTCTGTTCTCCCAGATCCATTGATGCACGCTAACTCCCCCATTAAGCCACGGAACCACACCATGCAGGCAACCCTGATTAAACTCATTGAAAACACACACACACACACACACACACACACACACACACACACACACAAGACACATTGAAGTAGAAGAGAAACTAGTTGTAAAGAAGAGATTAAGAGGAAGAGAATGGGGTCAAGAGAAGGGATTATGATCTATCTATCTATCTATCTAGCTAGCTAGCTAGCTAGCTAGCTATCTATATGTGTCAATAAATAAAAATTAAAAATGTATAATTTCATCTCATATCAAGCCATGTTATAGTACATAGTTCTTCTAAGTACTGTATTATATCAATGACTTATTCATTGCTGAGACAAAATAGCCAACCATACCGATTTAGGGAATAAGAGAGTTTACTTCAGCTCACAGTTCCAGAGGATGGAATCCATCATGGCAAGGGAAGCATGGCAGAACAAGAAGCCAGCATCACTTTGTCACTTCAGCAAGGAGGAAGTAGAGGAGAAAACATAACATCTTAGGGCCTATTCCTTGTGACACATTTCCTTCAGCAGGGCTCTACCTCCTAAAGGTGCCAAAATCTTTGGGACCAAAAGGTCCCAAATTATGCCATTTTGCAGGGGACCAAGTGTTCAAACACATGAGCCTGTTACAGCAAACATGAAGACTCAACATCCACATAAATGTTGGGTGGACATAATGTCATATCTGCAATCCTGGAACAAGCTGGCTAGCTAGACCAGTGAAATCAGTCAACTCTGGGTTCAAGTGAGAGACCTTGCCTCAGTAAAGAAAGTGGACAGCAATAGAGAAAGATACCCAGCATCAGGCTCTGGACTTCACACTCACATGCATACACACACACACACACACACACACACACACACACACACACACACACACACACGTCCAATGAAACCACTGTATCAAAGGCAGAGATAGGAAAAGTTCTGAGACTTTCTGAATCTAAATTAACTTTTCTGAAAGGACCATAGATGCTAAGCCATTTTAGCAGTAAAGAGAGCATTAGTGAAAGTTAACTTACCCTACACATAAAAAATACACTAGACATAGCAAAAACTGACAGTTATTGGACAGAGATACATTCTCCACTGCCCCCAATAGCCATCATATGAGATCATTTTCCCCAAATGCAAGAGGTGAAACAATTTGCTCAAGGACACGTAGTACCTAACTTGGTTTAAAGTCAGCCCTGCCTGGCTTCACAGTCTTATTCCTGCCTCTGTGCATATGGCTGAGGAAATGATGCACATTGGTTGAACAGAGGAACTTTGTGCTGTTTCACAGGATAAGGCAGAGTCTCAGGGTGAGGCTGAGGGAGGTAGATGGAGCTCAACATAAGACTTTTTAACTAGTGGAGCTAGCCAAATAATAGACTAGGAGGTGCTGTATGAGCCAGTGAGCTCGGAGATGGGACTCACTGGAAGTTTAGACAAGTGGCTTTGTGCTTCTGCAGGACAATATTTCAGGTTTTCTCAGCTCAAAGATAATTCTGTGATTTTTAGAGGTCATGTTGCAGAAGGTATTGTAGGTAAGTTCTTTTCCTTGAATAAGATAAGAACATCTCAGAAACTTCTCAAACATTCTCTTCTATATAATCTCTCTTCACCAAGCCTCCTAGTAGATTAACCGTTACCTCCTTTTTACATCTTTCCAAAGGGGTTTCCCTGATCCCTGGTCATTCTATTTAAAATTCTCCTTTCTCACCACACCTGCCTGACTCCCATTTCTCCTTCCTCTGCTTTACCACCATTGTGTTTTTACTTTTGTTGTAGTCAGTTCCATGTTGCTGGGATGAACTTCCAATGAAACACAGTGTATAGGAGGAAAGGGTTTATTTCAGCTAACAAGTTCAGGGGACATTCTATCACTAGTGGAAGAAGCTGCTGGCTCCCTTTCACAGTTCCAAGCTGAGATAAACCACAAACAGCCAGCAAACACCAAAAAGCAGCAGCAGAAACCCTGCCAGAGCTCACACTACTATCCACACTTTTGGGCTGGAATTCAGATCTGTTCCCAATGACATGCCCACTATAGGAGGACTTAGTCTTTTAGGGGCTGAAGCTGAAAATTCAACTTTAATAAAATACCTGAGTCTATGGGGGTATACATTCAAATTACCATATTGCACCCATGGCCCCCATGGATTCATAATAAACTCTCATTTCAAATTGCATTCAGTACAACTTCAAAGGTCCCTACAATCTTTACCAACTTTAAGATTGTTCCAAAGTCCAAAGTCTCACCTGAGATTCAAGACTATCTCTTAATTGTGAGTCCTATAAAATTAAAACAAGTTAAATACTTAACATATAATGGCACAGAGTAAACATTTCCATTATTATAAGGTAGAACAAGAAGAGACCAGTCCAATGCAAAACCAATAACCATTAGGCAAACATCAAACATCTGTAGTTCAAGTCCAGTATCCATAACCAATGATGACAGTTTCTGATTTCCAATTTCCATCCTTGCAGCTGTGCTAAGTAGCTGGGGAAAACTTTTATCCAGAGCCAATAGTGCTCTGTGGTAGCCTTTGCACAGTCCTGATATATCCAAAGAAGCTTTGGGTCTCCACTGCAAACCATGGTCCATCTTCCAATGACCTCATCAGCCTTTCTAAAGAGGGACATCACCCTGCTTTACATGCTGCATTTTAGCAGCAGCTGCTGGAACTGTGTGAACTTCATGACCTGCTTTCATATATCTTTCATACTGCCAAAACCAATACTGGCTATGCAGCACCACAACCATTTTGTTAATCCAGGGAGAAAACAAATTATGACTTTAAAGAACAGGTTTCTTTCTTTCATTTGTCTTCTATAAAAAGAGTTTATATTTCTACCATTCAGTCTTACCTGGGTGGAATTTACCGAGGCATCTTTTCCATTGTTTCAATGTAAAACAGTTAATCGTGGTAATCTCCTCGAAAACAGCAGCTTCCGTAACCTAAAACCCATCTTTGTTTGAATTTTTCTATCTTTAAGTATATATCTTCTGTTAAGCATACAAGTCCATTACTTTCAAATTCAACCTAATCAATCTCTTAGGGTTTCGGCAGCAGAACACAGCCAGCCTTTATGCCAGTAGTCCAGTTCTGACAAAGTTCTCTGTTGTTTTTCCTTCCCCTCTGAAAGTTCATAAGCCAACAAAATTCTCTCTGCATTTAACATTTTCAAATTTTCACCAGACTAGCCCATAAAACTTGCACTCTGCAAGACTTCTGCAATTGCAATTACCAAGTCCTTCAACATTCTTTCTCCAGCACACAAGTTCCTAACGACCAAATTCCACATGGTGCAATCCATCCTGAGAAAAACTCCAACTCTCCGGGACCAAATTCTGTTGTAGTCAGTTCCATATTGCTGTGACAAACATCCAACCAAACAGTTTATGGGAAGAAGGGGTTTATTTTAGTTTTCTAAGCCAGAGGAACTTCCATCAATGGCAGAAGAACTTGGCTCCCTTTCACAGAACCAAGCAGAGGGAAATCACCAACAGCCAAAAGACACCAAAAAGCAACAGCAAAAACCCCACCAGAGCTCACACTGCTCTCCACACCTTTTGGTTGGAATTCATATCTGCCCATAGTGATATGCCCATAAAAGGACTTGGCCTGCTTGGGCCTGAAGCTGAAACCTCAATTTTAATAAAACACTTGAGTCTGTGAGACCATATATTCAAACTATCACATTTATCACTGCTCTGTATATTCCACAATGTACCTCGCTCACTCATTCACTGTCTTTTCTTTCTATACTGGTTCATTGGGATCAAGAATATTTGTTTATTTTATTTCATCTTTTTGCATCTTAGCACCTGTAATTGTTCCTGACATACTGTAGGATCAATAAATAGTGATGAACTGGTGGAAAAGCATTGGACAGTCTTACCTCAAGCTCCACTGAGATGAACAACTTGTGTTAAATAACTTCATCTCTCTGGGTACCAATTTCCTCTCAGAGTACCTATGTTTATTTCTCACTTGAAAAATATGCCAAGTACTTCTCAGTAAACACTAATATAAGTATAAAAGGAAAATATGTCAATCGTTTATTTTGAAGCACAGTTAGTTCTTTATATAACCATGCTGCTGATCTGAGTTCATTCTGTAACTTTTTTATTGAGAACTTTAATATATGAAGATGTTGCAAACTGATTACATTCCCATCAAGTTATACTACTATGTACCCTTGCCTCCCAAACCCATTGTATTGAGTGTGGTTACTGGTATTCACTGTGGAGTCCTTCAGAGGGGACAATGCCTTGGAATATATCTTCCCACCCTTTGACTCTTACATTCTTTCTGCCCCCTCTCCTACAGTGTTCCCTGAGTCTTGGAGGGTGTGTTACAAGTCTCCTTTACTGCTGAGCTCTCAGCAGCTTCTAATTTTCTGCTTTGATGAGTTTTGAGTCTCCTTAATGTGTACTGCCATCTCCCTGGAGGAGTTTCTCAGGTTATCTGTTAGAGTAGCATTTGTATTTAATCTGCCATTTCCTCTGTAATATTTCCTGGGCCCTGGCAGGTGTGCTAGAGATGACTCATCTCATGCTAAGCAGACAGTTTTCTTTTGTTCTTGTTCTGATGGGTCTTGTATTTACCACCATCTGTAAAAAGCAGATTTTTTAAAAATCAAGAGTGAGAGTAGCATGGATCAAAGGGGAGAAACATAGACATTATAGAAGGGATTTGGCAGGCATAACATATGCTATTAACCAAAAATACAGTGGAAGCTTCCCTCCAGGGCCTATGGCCTTCTAAGCCCTAGGCATCTAATCAGGTTCTCAGTATGAATCATGGATTCCCTCCCACTGAATGGACCTCTTATCCAATCACAGAACAGTTGATTACCCCATAATCTACATGCCACTATTGCAAGATGCCTGGCTGGTTCATTTTGCAACTTTAAGGATCCTACTTGTTCATACTTTTGGTTAGTTTTATCCCCAGCAGCTTTGCAGCACTGTATGAGTTAGTCAGCAGGGATCTGTCTTCCATCTAAGTTACAGTTTAATCTCTCAATGTTCTATGATCACAGCCTGTGGTTTCTTCAAAAATAGTTTTTTTTTTAATAAAGGTGTGTGCTACTATGTACGCTCGGTTATAAGGATATTTTTACATGTTTTCTTAAAAACTTTTTATGTTGTTTTACAATTCTGTCCCTGAAGTTGACTTTTCTATTTTATCCCTCTGATGCTCTTGTCCCCTCTTCCCAAAGTTCTACATTGCTTAACATTTTCAGTTTTTTAAATATCTTTATTATCAACAATTAGGTACATTGTATGAGCAAATCTTGTGATAGTGCCCCCATTTCCCTCCTCTCTGTCCCCTACCCACTGGAGACCCTCCTCGGTACACTGGATCTGTCCATGTCCATGGGAGTTGCACCAGAATTGCACGAGAAATAGGCAGGTTCCCCACCCCCTGTTGTGTGTAGTTGCTGAGGGGGAAGTATCTCTGGATATTCTCCCCCACCATGGCTCTTACAATCTTTCCACCCCCTCTTCCACTCAGTTCCCTGAGTCACGGTGGGTGAGTTTTAAGTCTGCTTTTTTGTTGAGATCTTAAGTGTCTCTGGACTTCTGCTTTGGGTTGTGTTGGGTATAGTTGGTGTCTGTCTCCATTGACCTTTCATGGGTTATCTGACTTGCTGTGGTGATAGATCTCTTGTTTATCACGACATTTTCTCATAGGTTTCATTTGGGACCTACATGTTAGTCCAGGGGTGGGTCATCTCCTGCCAGGATGTCATTGATCATCCCATATCTTGATGTAATTGAGTTGTCCACAGCTCTCTTGCTGCCTTCTGAAAAATACAAACAGAATCTCCATTAGAGAGTGAGATCAGTATAGGCTAAATGAGACAAACATTGCTATTTTGGCAAGATTCTATGGTTGTAGCCTCTCTGTAGCTCTCTGTTAGTGGGCATTTCCCCTTAGAGCCTGGGTTCTTAGTCCCCATAAGATTTTGCCATGAATCCCAGTTCCAGTTAAGGGTTAATTGTCACTGAGTAAATCTCTTAGCCAGTCAGTAAGCTGTTGATTAACCTCCTAGGTTTATCACCACTATTGTACAGATGAGCACTTCTTGACTTGCTGGTCTCTTCCATACAGCAGTGTGTTCAGCATTCTCATGACATCAGCCTGTATTGTATATCAGTGGTCCCTGCTTTCTCCAAATATCACTGACCAATTTCCCCTGGAAGCTCATGTAACGCCTTCCGGCACTACATATGCTACCATCTGGGAGCTGGTTACCATTCTGGATCTAGTAGGATCTCTCAGTGTTGTGTGATGACACTCTGGTTTCTTCAGCAACAGGGTCTTTCCTTTGGCCTGGAGCAGATATTCAAGAGCTTTCACAAAAGCCTGTCTTGTTTAGGTCTCTCTGGCCAACAACTAAGTGTGGGAAGGAATCAGTGACTGGGACAGGGAGTTGCAGGCCAGAGCAACTTTTCTTGGGGTTAGGCTTCCTCCCATTCTATCCATGGCCCCTCTTACCAGGCAATGCCCACAGCTTCCTCGGGAGCTTGTTGTACGAAGGTAAGGATTTTATGGTACTGATTCATTATTGGTTTAGTTTATTCTATAAGTCCCCTCACCCTCCCATACCTCCCCCCACCCCAAGAAATAGGATTCTTACCATTCAGTTTTTGTTGGTAACCAAGTGCTTTGACAATGGCCTGCATTGTTTGGGGGGCCTCATGGGCCTCCCTGACCAAAAGCTCACTGTGGGGGGTAATCCAATACTGGCACTGGAATTTACCAGTACCTACTAGTTAAGTTTTCTTCATCCAGCCCTTCAGGGTACTTCTGCCCAAATATACATCATTCATATATATACATATATATACATACATATATATATGAATTATATCTTTTAATTATTTAAAATGAGGTAGAAGCCGGGCGTGGTGGTATACCCTTTTAATCCCAGAACTCAGGAGGCAGAGGTAGGAGGATTACCATGAGTTTGAGGACACCCTGAGATTACATAGTGAATTCCAGTCTGCCTGGCCTAAAGTGATATCCTACCTTGAAAAGAAAAGAGGTAGGTTTCTCTAGCACTGATTCATGCCATTTTCATATTGTGTATTTCGTATTTCGTATTCTTCTTCCTCTCCTCCCTCTCTTACTCCTATCCCCCACCCCTGACCTAAGTACTTTTGCACTCAGGTGCCCTGTTATGCTGAGAGCCATTTGTTATTGGAAACACACCAATGAGAGACAAACCTAGTGCCCAGCACATGCTTACCATGCTTCCTCTATGAACCCTCATGCTGGGGATTTTCCACTGCTTGGTAACTGCCCAGGGGAAAATTTTAGAGCAGCAGGAAAAAAAAGACTGATGGTTTCTTCTTGTTTCTGTTTGTTATGTTGATTAGCATCTCAAAACACACTGGGGATATATCAGCTAGTATTATTGTTTGATTTTTTTTAAAGGCCCACATATTTTGTAAATTTTATTATTATTTTCAAATGTAGTCATATGACTTCTCATGAATATGGGACAAGCATGTTTATGTACAAATCAAAATACAGAGTCACTAGATAGTAAGTTATTAGATATTAGAGAATATCTTATATGTGCTATCTTCAGTGAAAGACAAACATATATAAATAACTGAAACAGTATCTTCCTTAAGAATTATTAAAAACCTCAAGGGACTCTTTAACACTAAAATAAGTCCAAAGCAACGAAGAACAGAAGACAGGAGATTGAGAGCAGAAAAACACTGGAGAAAATAAGTAAATCAAAAGTTGGTGCTCTGAAAAGACCAATAAAGCTGACAAACCCTAGAAAGACTACCAAAAAGAGAAGACTAATCACCAATACTAGAAAGAAAAATGGGGATATCATTACAGATACTACAGACGTTAAAATGATAATATAAAAATATTATGAACAACTTACACAAATTTGATAACTTAAATGAAATGCATCAATTCCTTAAAAAGCAAAAGTGACCACAATTCACTCAACATGAAAGATATAATTTGAATAATCCTACGGATACTAAGGGAATGGAATTCATAAAACGAATGAATAAAAAAATCTCTATGTCCAGAGAGCCTCACTGAAGAATTCTATCAAATGTTTCAAAAATAATTAAAACAAGTCTTGCAGAATCTCTTCCAGAAAACAGAAGAGGAGGAAACTTGCCCTAATGCTGAGAACTAGATATGCTCTGAAATTGGCTAATGCTTGGACTATTGAGTGTTTCTGCTTAGCTCATCTTGATACTCTTTGGTACTTTGTAAAAATTTATTGACTATATTTTCCCACCACTTTGCATACCCAGGCCTAATCACAGAATAAATGCCTTAGTTCTGTCATTGCTATTCCACGTGACCAACATGAGCTTCCTCCCATACCAGTCTCAAGACTACATGTCAAAATAGTCTCATTGACATCTGTAGCCCTCTTCAGGATGCTCACCACAGCAAGCTAACTAGACCACTTCACACAGTGGCTGACGCCCAGGAGAAAACTGACAAGCTGCTGAGGTCCTCAAAGCATGGGACCTTTGCATGCCTCTCCTCCTCCTTCCTCTGCCCCTGCACCTTGATCAGAGGTTATGTCCACTCATTTTGGCATTTGGAAGCCTACACACAAAAGAAGGGAGATTTACAAGCCCATGTTTTCTAGCACTTAGACATGCTTTACTGTAGGGCACCATCTGAGTGCCTTTTTTTTTATAGAACTGCCATCTAAACTTCTGTTTCTTCCCTCCTTTATATGGGAAAGGCTGTTCTGTCTTTTCAATTTCGTATTTCCACACATTTGTGTTGCTTCCAACAACTTTAGTCTCACTTATTTGAGGAAAATGGGTATTTCATGTTGAATTGTAATCAACATTTCAGTAGATCTTCCTATGCTATAGACCTAGGGTGCTTGGAGAAAGGCCGTGAGGTACCTTGCAGGTAGTTTCACAGTTGCTATGGCTTAGGTATGAGTTGTCTCCAAGGATTCATACCCTGGAATCACGGTCCCCAATGGTCAGTAGAACCTTTAAGCAGACCATGTCTGTACAGAGGAGACATGAGGATGTCTGCTTAGGTCAAACTGACTCCAACCCAGAAATACTTCAAGAAAAGACGTCATATTCTCCCTTCCACTTACCCACTTCATTTTCCCTCCAGTTTACATGTCTTGCTCTAACTCTGTGCCAAGCACTGAACGTCCTGTGTATAATGCATTATTTTTACCTTTCTAGATCCTATGTGGTAGGTATTATGGTCTTCATAATATTGATGGGCCTGAGGCTCAAGTATGCCAAGTCTTTACTGGTTTCTCACAAACTGGTAAATGCTAAAGCTAGGATTCAAAATTTTGTGTTCCAAGTCCAGTACTTGAACTCCAAGGCATAATCTATATACTCCATACCCCAAAACAATTCTGCTAGGAGCAGCTATTTGAAAAAGAGGGTACTGAGTAACCTTCATAACCAGCTGGCCAGGAAGTGGTGCAGGAGGTGACAACTTCCTGTTGGTAAACAACATAAAATTTCCACCATCTGAGTATTTTTCCATTTAAGGAGGCAGTGTGTTTTACCTAGGTCAATTTACTCACAGCCCAAGGAAATGCTAAAAATTATGAACTTGCTATAGTTTGTCTGCTCTCAGCCAATAATTAAGTAAGATTATTTCTGAGTATGCCAGTAACTTTCCACTTCAGTCTAGATTGGAACTCTCCCTCCACATCCCCAAACCTAATGTAGGTTATGTTTGCAGCATCAGTCAGGTAATACACAATGATAGAACATTCAGTAGAGTTTGAGCCCCTATTTTAATATCCCCTTTATCTTTGACCCCTCCTTCCCAAAGACTTTGGAACCCAAAGAGGACGCTTGAGCCAACTGGATATATCTTATCCAGCTGTGCTTCTCCAGTATCTAATATGCACCTGACACACTAAGTGCATCTGGAGAGTATTTACTAGGTGGATGGATGGATGGATTGGTGGGTAGGTGGGTAGGTAGATGTAGTGTGCGCTGGAAATAAAAGAACTTTAGTTCCCCCACTGATAGGATAGAAGCAGAGAATTCTCCAGAAATACAATTGGATTTCAGTAAGTCACCATATCATCCTCTGTGAGGCTTGCCCTGTTCTTTTTCCTAACCTGCTTCCCTACAGCTAGGTTTACTCATATGTCTCCATTTGACTCCTTTACCTCCAATCCAGTAAATTTGTTAATCATTCTAGGAAGAGTACCAGTGGCTTAAGTCTCCCCACTAGGGGCCCAATTTCCCTGGGCTATTTCTGTCTTTGTACTCCTGAACTATTTAAGAACCACAGTGCCACCCAGCTTACTCATGCAACCCAAACTCCTAGTGATAAGAACAGCATGTCTTCTTCCCAGGATGAGTGCTTACCAAGGCTGTTGGAGATGATGGAGTCCCTGTACACCGGGCATGCTGAGCCCCTAACTTGCTGTGGAGCTCTGTTCTCGCATCTTCTAAGCCATAGTGTTCTGGATTCAACCAGCCTTCTTCTTTCCACATTTATCTAACTGAATATCCTTTATAAATCAGTTACATACTTGAAGCAATTTAAGAAAAAAAACATGAAGTGAGTCATACCCAGGTCATGGTGCTACACGCCTTTAATCCCAGCACTCTGAAGGCAGAGGTAGGAGGATCGATGTGAGGTTGAGGCCAGCATGGGGACTACAGAGTTCCAGGTCATCCTGGGCTAGAGTGAGACACTACCTCAGAAAAAAAAAAACACAACAAAACTGAGTACCAAATCACGCACTATACGGGGAATATAAAGAAGACTTTCCAAGTTCTCCTGAGTTGAAGATTAATGGACATTTCATGCTGACTTAGACCCAACACTATGAACTGATCAAGACAGCTGCTAAGTGTCACCTAGGTCTGGTTGGCCATCTCAGTTAGGGTTTCTGTTTCCTTCAAAGTTCTCCTAAAGCATTCTGAAAGGCAATAAAGAGTATCTTATATGAACTCATAAAGAAGCCCTGGAAGCTTTTCCATTAGAGATACTTAGTTGTATGTAATAGAGCACCTGTCTTACACAAAAGAAACACTCAGTGCTTCACAACACTAAGAGCCTAAGGGTGAGCAGAAACAATAAAGCTTAGTGTGGGCTCAGAGAATGACTGCTAAGAGGCAGTGTTGGCTACTGGCAGGCTATTGAACTATGAGCTTTCCTTCCCACTGAAAGAATTTCAGGTGGCTGAAACAGGGATACTCGTGAAGAATAATAAGGTAGATAAAGGGGTAAAGTGGCCCCATCATGGGTAAGGAAGACTATATGGGTATGACCCTTATAATAAGCTATTTAGTTTAGCTCAGTTCTAGTTTGTCTGTTATGTAATTTTTAAAATTATTTTAAATATTTTATTTTATTTATTTATGAGAGAGAGGCAGATGTGGAGGGGCATACCAGGGCCTCCAGCCACTGCAAATGAACTCCAGACACATGCACCACCCTGTGCATCTGGTTTTACATGGGTACTGGAGAATCGAGCCTGGGTCCTTAGGCTTTACAGGAAAGTGCCTTAACCATTGAGCCATATTGAGTAACATTTCTGCTATGCCTGACATTCAACCATATTTGTAGTCAGTAGAGAACAACAAACAAGCAATGGGAAATACTAGTATTTTATTGCCTTACACTCTCATATGTTCTTTTATTTAAACTTCTAATATCTGTACATATTTGAAAACTGAATGCTTTGTGGTCAATAATTGAGGACTTAAAGAAACAGTGTCCAGAGATGTGTGGTTAAAAGGTCAGTGGCATTGTTCATGGCCTACTGTTGTAGTCAGCTCACTTTGCTGGCATGAACCTCCAAACCAGGCATAGTTTATGGAAGGGAGAAGGGATTTATTTGATGCTTACAGATCCAGGCAGAGAGAGAGAGAGAGAGAGAGAGAGAGAGAGAGAGAGAGAGAGAGAGAGAAACCACCACCAGCACCTCCAAAACCAAGCACACTCAGCAGCCAAAGCTCAGGAACTTCAGGCAGAGCTTAGAGTGTTCCCTCTGCATACTTATAGCTGGAAATCCAGATCCACCCCCAGAAACACCTTAGGACTGGATCCTAGGATCCACCCAAGGTGACCCATGAGAAGAGCCTTTAATAAATTTCTGAATCTCCTGGGGTCATTCATTCAAATGATCATACCTACGAAGCAGCTATTCCCTCGTCCTTTCTAATTGGACTTGAATATTATTCAGCCATTAGGCCCATCCTGGTAAATGTGTGCCCCTGGGGACATTGGATCTCCATGGAAAGAGCTCAAAAGGTCCTCAGTACCTAGACTCTTCCCCATCTCTCCTCTTGTTTATGGTCTATAGCCTATCAGGCATGTGCAACCTGAAGTCCTGGACCACATGTGTCTTAAGACAGCTGCCCTGAATACTACCAATGCAAAATCATAAACTTACCTAAAACATCATGAATTTTCAAACCTATTTTTATTTATTTATTTGCAAGCAGAGAGAGAGAGAGAGAGAGAGAGAGAGAGAGAGTAGGTATACCAGGGACACTGGCCTCTACAAATGAACTCCAGATGCATGTGCCAACCTGTGCATTTGGCTTTACATGGGTTCTGGGGAATTAAACCCAGGTTGTTGGGCTTTGCAGTCAAGTGCCTTGACTGCTGAACCATCTCTCCAGCACACATTATGAATTTTTAACCTTATTATTAACAATTTTATACTTGTCCAATGTATTTGGATCATAGTACCCTTCCATCCCATACTTACCCCTACCTCCATACCCCTTCCACCAAACCCCTCCCTCTCTCCAACCAGGCCCTCCACTATCTTGATGTCTTTCTTTTATTTTTCCCTTTCTTTATCACCCATGACGATATGTTGAAGGGTCTGGTATTGATCAGAAAGGCTTGTTTCCACAGATGGTGGTGACTACTGGGGAGACTCGGACTCATCACAGTGCTGAGAAGTGACCATTAAATGCACATTAAATGCGACGACATCCCTGTCACACCCTTCAAGCCATAGGGATCATTGCAGAAGTATCACAAAGAATATAAGAGCCAGGGGATGGGGAGGAGTGCTTTGGAATATTATATTCCAGACATGCAGTGGCCGTCACATACATGAGGAGAAGTTGCAAGTTCTCAAGCGTGAACTTGTAGATTACAATGTCAGGTCACAATGTCAAAAGATGGGGCATGCCTACCTAGCCATTGTGGGTCAGGTATGATGGCTCGAAGACATGAATCAAGCAGAAGATCCCGAAAGATCTCTTAATAATACTTAGAAATCGAAGCTGCTGACTGCTTATCATATTGGGACTCGGTCAGTCCTCCAGAAGCCGTAATAGATACTCTCCCTTCTTTTAGCCACTACTGTGACTTTGGTCAGGTTTCCAGATGGGCACTTAAAAATATAAGATACCCATATAAATCTATATTTCAACAATAAATAATTTTTAGCACAACTATGCTCAACTATTATATGAGTTTTATGCTTATTTAAAATTCACAATTACTTGGGCTCCCTGTGTTTTACCTTGATGTGGGAATTTGGGGGTTCAGGAGGGTCCCTCAGATTTAAAAACCCCAAGTTGGGGTTCTTTCCTAATTTTTATGAAGAATAATAAAGATGGAACCAAGAAGGACAAATTATGAATTGAGTTTATTTGGGGAGAAATCACAATTTGTGGAGTTCATTTAAAGAAAATTGGAACTTGGAAAGGAAGACTAGAATGTTTTTATGTGGCAAACATATTTCAGAAAAGTGGAAAGCTAAAGAAACTGGGACTTAGAAAGTGAAGTCAGAATGGAGCTATGGGGATTCGGCAACTATGGGAAAACAGGCTCCCAAGGAAACACGTGGAAAGCTTTGAGGAAAGATGCAGAAGGGCTGCGAACACATGAGAGCACCCATGTGGCAGATCAAATCTGCACATGGAAGTTAGGGACCATAAAACAAGCGGAGTCTAGGATTGAAGAGGGGACACACTTGGCATTGGCCGTGAGCTTTCTCATGGGGGAAGCGAGGGAAAAATGGGAGCCCACATGACAGATAAGATTAAAGACATTAAAAGACAGGGTTAGGTCTCCCTTCCCTCCCAGCCAGGAGGCTGAGTGGGGCTTGGGGCTGAGACTCATGTGGGGGAGGTTCAGAGAAAATGGAGGGGCTCAGGTCAGCCCGTCCCCTTTATAGTGTTTGATTCAGGTAGGCAGGGGAAATCTGATTTGTTATTTAATCAGAATCCACCCATGTCTGGGGCTGGGCTCAGAGCATGTTTGACTGTGGACAGCAGCGTCAGTCAGACAGGAGTTCTAGTCCAAGTTAGGAGTTTGCCTTCTTGTTGCAGGATGAGCTAGCAGGTGTTTGGCATTTTCTGGTTTTCTCTGGGCCTCTCTCTCTGGCTGAAACCTGCCTAGCTTTCTCCTATTCTGTCTCAACCTGGCAACTCTTCCTTGAGGAAGAATGCTTCCACCAGGTAGCATTGTCTCTCTAAGGAACTGCCCCAAGGAAAGCCTCAAAATGGCACAGCGCTCAGGGAGGCTCAATAAGTCTGGCCCAAGGTGCCTTGTAGAATCCTAAACAAAATTCACTTAGGTATGTTTCATTGTCTTAACACATTTCAACAAACAATATGTCTACATACAGCCACTCCTCCTGAAGCCTCAACCCTGAGTTCTGGGGCTGCAGGTAGTCCAACAACCAAATATGAATGGCAGACACTGACTGCGCTGTACCAGCTTCACCCTACCCTCTGGAGCCCCAGGCTTGGCCAACCTTGTTATCTCCTGAACTCTAACCTGACCATGTCTCTACTGGGAGGATTCAGTCAGTTCTCTGGAGCAACATGTTTTCAGTTAATGAAAATAGATCTACCCACTTGTCTTCACAGACACGTGGGAATTCTGAAAGGAGCCACACCTTGGTCTCAAGAAGTCATGTGCAAGTCAAGGGCAAGACCCTGAAAGGATTTACTGGGTGAAGTGGTAAAATTAGAATTTGCCATGTCCTTGAAGCTGAATAGACCAGGAGGCCAGAGGATCCCGTGAGACAGTGGGGAGCTGGAGTTGATTGGTTTGGAACTGAAGTGGAGAGAATTTAAGGCTAGATGGTGGAGATGCTACCCAGAAAAAGCAGCAGCTTGATTTAGCAGTAAATAGAACCCATTTATATGAATAGAAACTAATATCTTACATTGCGCAACTAAGGCTTGTTTTTACATTTCCTTTCATTTCCCTAGTGTAAAATTAAGTCAGTTAAAGAGCAGCCCAGTATTCACTCTTTTGTCAGTTTAGGAGTTTGAGTCTTTAAAAAAATGCTCTGAGGTAAGAGCCACAGAGTGGAGGCATTGTCTCAGATGCTGAGGTTACTGGGTGCATTCACGTCATCACAGTGAGTACCCATAACCCGAGCAGGAGGGCCCATGGGAATATACAGCCCCATGGGAATATGACTCTTATGTAATATGCTCATACAATATAGTTTGGTTAAAAACACTTTTTACAAAATGCCTGCTTCCTGCTAAAGTTCCTGAAGAATCACATGTAGCATTTGAGTAAAAACTCATCTTTTATTCTTCAATGTTCAGAGGAATGTCAACTCAAACGCAATGATCAACAGGGCAGTGTTGATCATTAACAATTTTCTGACAGTCCTTTCCTTGTTTACAGATGTTCTGGGTGTCTGTGGCCATCCTCCACCACGTTCCCCACCTGCCAATAAACCCAGTATTAGCTTTCAGGGGAGGATATTCTTGCCCTGTTACCCAAAGGATTAGGTGGGCCCTGTTTTCATGCTTGTTCTGGGAACAGTACAATTGATCTGCCCAAGGTCAACCCTATCTGTACTTTCCCTCTTCTGATGGCCAGGGCGCCTTCCATCCTGCTTTAAACTCAGTTCTGAAAAGCATGTGATCACACAGAGGTGAAGAAAAATCTGGAAAATTGAGGTGCAAAAGAATATACTAGAAACCTTTCCTCACATTCCTCTCCCAAACACACATTCCCTCAAACTCAGTAGTTAGGATGGGGTGGGGATATTCATTGACCCTTCTGTTTTCCTTGGAATGTTTACATTGTGACATTTATATGTTTACTAGGTTGTAAATGGTTACTGAAGGTTAATATGTTATCCTTCCTAGAAAAAATAGACATGAAATCATTGCTAAAATAAGATAGTTCTAAAGTAAATTATGGTGGTTTGTATAGCAGCCATTGGGAGGACACTGGACGGGAGAGGGAAAGGGTGTCTCTAACAGGGCACAGGCTTTGCTAAGTGCCAGGGTATTCACTCCTGGTTGGTCCCTCTGTCTAGGCCTTTCAATTAAGTCTTCATGAGGTGCATTTTAGTTTAGAGTTGCTGCTATTATTGCATTTATTTTTTCACACACAGATAAATACATGCACAGGGCACAGTATTAAAAACATCCAACAATTAATAGTAGAAAGTTTATAACCTTCCTTCCCTGCTCACTGGCCATCTTTTCCTTCCCAAGGATACCTTATATGATCCATTTCTTAAATGTCTTACTTCCAGACTTATTTGTGCATTTTTAAAAATAGACTTACTCGAAGGTAGTAACTGATTTATTAGCTTATTTTGCAAAAATATATGCCAAAATTTAAATATCAGGAGATTGGCTTCAGTATATTGTGATCCCTTTAAAACAGATGCCCTCCTTTAAAAGTATTTCAAAATCAATATCATCTCAGTTCATAGGAATCAGCATAGAAGCCAAACCAATCAGATCGAATAGCTACTAAGAGAAACCCGTAATAATTTGCTGTACATACAGGTGTCTCCTGCTGACTCTCAGGAATGTTGCCCTTAGATCGCTTGTGATATGTTGAGATCAAGGTAATTTACTACCTGTATCTGCTCTGCGGTTTTGTTTTTATATTTACTTATTTGTTTACAACTGGAGAGAGGTAGAAGAGAGACAGAGAGAATGGGCACACCAGGGCCTCTAGCTGCTACAAACAAACTCCAGATGCATGTGCCACTTTGTCCATCTGGCTTTACTGGGTACTGGAGAATTGAACCTGGGCCATTAGGTTTTGCAGGCAAGCACCTTAACCACTGAGCAATCTCTCCAGCTCTGCTCTGAGGTTTTATTTGCCACAGGGGTGGTATTTGTAGACAGCTGGGGCTTTTGATGGGAAAAGGTGACTTCTGTCCTGAGGCCTACAATTTTGAGAGTAGCCTTATTTAGGAAGCTCCTTGGCTCCTCCCATCTCCTAGCACCTTGGGTTTTATATAATAATCACCACATGTTCTCTCATGTTGCTAGTCTATAACAGTCCATACCATGTGCATTTAAGAACATTTCCTGATTTGCTTAGTCGGAGCCATCCTGGGAAAGTGTGTGTCCATTCCAAGCCTAGGGATTCACTGTGTTCCAGCTGGTTTGATCCTGCTACTGCTGCTTCTTCTCCATGCAGTACACCCCCCCAACTCTAGATTTTAAATTCCTATCCATACCTTAAGTCCCAATTCAGTAACTCCCTAAAAAAGCTTGGTCCCTAATTTGGATGCATTCTTTTCCTTTCCAAGGTCACTTTTTACTGTTCCTATGTCTTCATCATTTTCATCTTACAGTTGTCTTCTAGCTGTAACTGTAAACATATTTTCTTTACCATATGAAGTATTAAGTAGTGACCTTGGCTATCTGTCTGCAGTCTTAAGCTATAGCTTAGCAGACTGCCAAACAGACAGTAGGATTTCCATAAAAAGTTATTATGCAGAATTGATTATTTGATATAATCTTCACACTTAGTCCAACTGGCAGTATAGAGCATCAGGGACAGGAGTGATTTAAAAAAATATTTTAGGGCTGGGAAGATGGCTCTGCAGTTAAAGGTGCTTGCTTGCGAAGCGGGCTCATCTGGGTCAATGTTTGATTCCCTAGTAGCCACATAAAGCCAGATGCACTCAGGGGAGCTTGTGTCTGCAAGAGGACTTGGTATACCCATTCTCTCTCTCATAAGTAAAAATATTGAGTTAAAAATGAATTAAATTCCTCCACTCCAAAGAAGTTATTCATATGAGTTAGTTAAGAATTCAGTCTTTGGACTTGATATGGATGTGATCTCAGATAAGCCATCTGTACTCTCTCTAAACTTCATTTTCCCAACAATGAGCAAGGGTGAAAATTACATTTGTAAAGTATAGTGCATCTGTTATCACTTTAACTGGTTTTTACTGGTAGACTGTCACTATCATCTACGTGACATGGCCACTGGAACCAGGAGCTCTCTGAATCCAATCCACTCCCAAGCTACTCTCTGGAAGGAAGGATATACAAAATTCATTAGTGAAGCCTAAGGGATACTTCATTTCCCACTATGTAAGCAGGCTGAGTAACAAGTTTGAAAATTTTTTCTAATTGACACCAATCCCGACAGCAGTGGGATACAGTTTGGGGTTGTTATTTGGTACTCTACATTTGTGCTGTTAAAATGCAATTTTAAAAAAAATGTCCAGTTAGCCCTTTCTAATGAAAGGAAGGAAAGTTTTCCAATAAGAAGTTAGTAACAAAAAAAAAGCCCTCAAGATAACAGAAGGACATGGAAAATTTACAATTTCTAAAGTAAAGTTCATAGGCAGACTGCAGATACCATAAAGTCAAAGTTCAGGAAGCAGAGAGTTAACAACTGGAAATTACTTGTCAGCAGGGCTGGAAATTTCCACTGCTTGCTTTGCTGTAGAAGGGGTGATACAGTGGGAAGTGTGGTTTTTAGGTGTGTGTTCCTGCTGTCTCTCCATCGAGCTGGGCCATGTTCTGCTGATCCATTCTTATCATCCAATGTCTTCTAGTCACCAGGTATGACAGGGTCCCACTGTACATGACCCAGTCACCTGTGTCTCATCAAGGAAAATGTCCATTACGAAAGCATCACTAATGATATTTGCTAAGGAAAGAGCTATTTAGAAAACAAAACCAATATATATTGACTTTCATAGACAAAGGAAATATTAATGCAGGTCCTGTGACATTTTGTGAAGATGAAAACTCAAATCCTTAGGATGTCAAAGTAGCGCCTGAACCAGCTCCTTGTTTCTATTATAAATGATGGAATGAGGCACACAGAAAACAAGGGACGACAAAGTTACAAAACTCATTAGAAAGTCCGCCTTCAGGACTAAGAACTTGAGGTGGGCCACATGAAGAATTGTAACAGAGAGGTTAGCCACTGTGGCAATGGCCTACTGGGGATGAAACAGAGAGGCCTTTCTCCTCAGAGAAACACAAATATCAGGATCGTATGTGGAAGTTCTATCGTGAACCAGCCCCACTAAAACCAACATTGCAGAGTTGAAATATTCACATAAATGAAGAGAGCAAGAGTTGACTCGCCTCCCCACCTTCTGGCCTTGACCTTGGGAGGATCCCAGCTGAATCACAGGTGTGGGGGGCTAGAATGGTGCCTTAGGGCAGTGAAGGCTGGGCTGTCCAGGGCTAAGAGCACTGCCAGTTGGAGACAGAAATGAAACTTTGGCTAATGAGAGAAGCCTGGCACAGAAGAGAAGCAAGAAGGTGCCTACTTGCTCTGTGGGTGCCCCATCTTGGCCTGTGGGGATTCCTGGAAGTGTCAGGAGATTTTCTATTTTCTGTAGGAGTTATGAGCCATGATGGTGGCTTTTATATATATATATAGTACTCTTGTTCCCTGCGTTTGAAGAAGGGGCTGGAAATTGTCCTAGTTGGGAGGAGGGGGAAGGGGTCATGCCAGCAACCAGGCAACCCATCCAAGACAGTTCTTCAGAGAGAAGAGGTGGCCGGTGTGGTCCTCAGTGAGTGTTCCGTGTTGTATGTTTGTGATGTTCAGGCGTCTGCAGAGACACCCCCCCCTCTTGAGTGGAGGTGTCTAGCTAGAGCTACAACCTAGGGGCTAAAACTGACTGGTCAGGTATGAACCAATCATACCTCTCTGACTCACCTGAGGGAACTTTAATTCCCAAGGACCTTTGTCTTAGCACTCTCTTCTCACATGGCAGGCCAGCAGAAGGACCTCTGAATCTCGGGGCCTTAGAAAGGTAAGGCCTACCCCACCCCAGCTAGCTAATGGCTGGGGTGGGGGAAGGCTCCAGATTCTTCCCACATGAACCTCTCCTTCTCATGATGGAAGCCCTCTGTTATCTTTTCTTCTGCTGCTTGTTTAGCTAAGTAATATAAGTTCTGTTAAACTCTCTGACACGTGTTTTCCCCACACTTGTGGCTGGAGAATTCTGTAACTCCCCATGTTCCCTTAAATAATATGATTTTATGAACCTCACAAACCATGTGGTAACTGGGCGGCTTTCCTATCCAGTTCTCCCTTCCTTTAACTGATTAATCTAGAATAAATGTGTGGTAAAAAATACTTATTTCTGTCCCTGTGTATAATTCTTTTGCATTAGAGGACATGAACTCAGTGGGGAAATGCAGCGGTAAGAAAACCAGATATAGCTGTGCCAAAACTTCCCCGTTACATGCTCCCAGGCTTCCCTTCGAATCCAGTCAGGATTATCAGCTGTGTTACATAGCTGCTAGTATGAAGCTAGGAAGCATCCCTCCAAAGTGCTCATGTGTTGAAGACTTGGTCCCCAGCTGGTGGCACTGTTGTGAGATGATTAAATATGAGGGTGTGAATTTCCCATTGGGCACATTGATGAGTTCACAGCTGAATGTGTGAGGAAGTGGCTTATTTGGAGGAAGTGGGTCACTGAGGGTAGGCCTTTGAAGGATCCCTCTGGCTCTCCCTCCCTCTCTGCCTCCTCCCCACCCTCTCCCTCTCACTTGGAGGGCCTCTTTTTTCTACTCTGCCCTTCTACAGTGATTCTGTCTCACTC
>PVHP010003408.1:24665-79130 GCA_004024765.1 Zapus hudsonius
GGGAAGGGAGGGGACAGAGATACTGTAGTTCAGAAAGGTAAAGATACGGTGAAAGAACTAGTATCCCAGTGTAGATTTTCAACATTAATGCCAGGGTTTTTTTGTTTTCGCTTTTGTTTTTTTTCTGTTTCTGCTCACCAGGACAGCTCAGGCCACTTCAGTGTGACAGTCCATCGTGCTAGCTCTCAGAAGAGTGAGGGAGAAAAGGGAACAGTTTGCAAATGGGAAGGGCATGGACACTTTTTGGCGCAAGGAGAGGGGCATTTAAAGGCTTACTCCAGCCCAAGCTCCTCAGCCATGGCAAGATAAAAAAATCATTTCCTGTTTGTTTGTCATCCTGTTTTTCTGGGCAGAGTGGGTTTTATCCCCCTCCAGGATATTTCCGAAAGAAGTTAGGCAGTTTCAGCTTCCCCAAAATCTCTAAAAAATCTCTTTAGGACCAGTGGACTGGTGAAGTCTTTATAAAGGTCACATTTAGTTTAGAGCTGAACCAATACAGTATATATTAAGATATTTTTTGTCAGGGACAGAAACCCAAATCAAACCAAAATAAACAAAATAGAATTCATTTGTCCATTCAACTCAAGAGCAGGGCTCTTGTGTGTGACTGGACCAGGGATTCAGATGTCATCACAGATCTTGCTTCCTCTCTCACTTCTGTCTAAACTGGTCTTATCCTATCCTACTAAACCTGGTCTTCTCTCAGTGGGAGGGGAGCCAGGATCCTCGGACCTCCTGCAGGCTTACATCCTTCCAGAAATATTCTATTCTATTATCCGCTATCTTCCTCAAACCCACAAGGCAAGGGCACTGAATGACTTAGTTTTATGATAGATGCCAGTATGCTAAGCAACTGTTATAGTCAGTTCCTCAAATTATGCTGGGTTACCATTCTAGAATGTGGGCTCAGTTTTGTGGTTGTGGGTTGGTGGCACACTCAAGACTTGGATATTTTTATATTTTTTTATATTTTTATTTGAGAGAGAGAGAGAAAGAGAGAGAGAGAGAGAATGGATATGCCAAGGCCTCTTGCCACTGCAAATAAACCTCAGATGCATGTGCCCCCTGTGTGCCTCTTGCTTTTACATGGGTTGTTGGGACTTGAATCCAGGCTTTTCGAGCAAATACCTCTAACTGCTGAGCCATCTACCCAGCCAGCCAAGACTAGAACATTTTAAAGTTGTGTAATAGACACTTACTTACCTGTGAGGCCTAATGACCAGATGTATAAAGTGGTGCATGTGTCTCGAGTGTTTGCAGTGGCTGGAGGTCCTGGCATGCCCGTTCTCTCTGTCTCTCTACCTCTATCTTTCTCTGCTTGCAAATAAATGAATGAATGAATGAATATTAATTTTAAAACAGATGGTGTAACAAGGAGATCACTTACAAAGATCTGGTTGTGTTGAAGGACATCTGCCAGTAGTGATGTAGCATTGGACGGTGAATAAGTGTGGGGTGTTCTTACCATCTGATTTCAGAAGTGTTAGGAAAGGAGTGGATTCATGAGAAGAGGAGAGGCCGCTACTGACAAAGGATGTGTCCTTCAATGGAAGAATACAGCCACTTTCTACTTTCTGCCTTTTTTACACTTTCTACTTTTTCTTTTTTATGCTTTCTACTTTTGTCTCCTGTCATGGTTTGATCCAGGTGTCCCCCACAAACAAATGAATGTGTTCTCAGTGATTGATCCTCAGCTGATGGCAGTTTGGATTTTACAACCTTGATGGAGCTGTGTTGTTGGTGGCGGACTTATGGGGTTATAAGCCAGCTTCCCCTTGCCAGTGTTTGGCACACCTTCATGCCATAGTTTGCAGTGCTGTGGCAGAGGTGATGTCCACCCCTCTGCTCATGCCATCACTTTCCCTGCCAGGATGGAGTCTCCCCTCGAGTCCATAAGCCAAATAAACCCATTCCTCCACAAGCCGCTTTTGTTTGGGTTCTTTCTGCGCAGCAACTAGAAAGCTGACCACAACATCTCCCATCCCCCAAACAAAAAGTCAACAGAGAGAAACATCCTTACCTCACTTTTCTTTACTCCTCCAATCACTGGCCTCTCAATGGTTAAGCCCAAGTGAAATCCAGAGAAAATGGTGCATTCCTGTGGGCCAGGTAAATAGAGAATGGATCTTGAATGGTACAATCCAGAATAATCCACAAGAAGGCTGTGCTTTCCATTTCCCTGGTCAACTTGATTAGGAAGAGAGGCCTTGCAAAGGCGAAACAAATTGTTCTGTCATGAAAAGGGAGAGAAGTTGCGAAGCTGTTCAACCTAACAGATGTCCGTTACAAACCCCTCAGGAGCAGCTTGTGCCTAGGGACTGCGCAGAGATCATTTTACAATGTAGGTGAGAGCTTTGATGTCTCAAATTCATCAGTCAGACAAAAGTCCCTGGGCTGGAAGACCTGTCACCAATCTCCTTCCCATTAGAGCCTTCCAAGGTCTCTCTTTTCTCCTCCACCCACTCATTCTAGGATCCCTCTGGACTCTGCTATTCACTCCATTACTTTGCATCTCCTCTCTTTTTACGTGTTGAATTCTTAAATTGATTGACATCAAGCCTAGAGAGTCATATTAAACAGATGCTCAGTAAATGTCCAGCCATAGGACACTGCTGACATCAGATAAAGGAAGAGTAGAGTAACTTTGTCTCAGACATCTACGCTCCATGTTTCCCTTCTCATATTCGTATTAAATAAATATAGAACATTGAAAATAAAGTGAATCTGGTTTGGGGGTTGGCGAAATAGTGCAGTTAAAGCCAAAACAATGGATGAGCTGGGCCAGAGGAGACCTAGGAGACCAGCCCCAGTCACCTAGGTGGTGACAACAAACTGCTAATCTCTCTAGGTCTTAGATTGCTGGAGGGTCTTTGATGACTTATCAGTGTCAGAACTATTGCTATTTCGAGCAGCATAATTCTTTCTCGAGGGGAAGGAGGCTGTTCTGGTCTACTGTTCAGCAGCATCCTTGTTCACTACACCCACTAAATTCCAGCAGCATATTCTCTGCTCTCTCTAGATATGACATCCAGAAATATCTACCCATCAACAGATGCCCCCTGGGAGACACAATCACACCCCTTGTCCTACTCCCTGGTGATGATCAGTAGGCCCAGTAGAGCTGCTGAACTGTGGCTTATCTTCATGCTTTGAAGGAGACAGTAGCAAGAACTAGTACACGATAGGATTGTCCCTCTATATCAAAGGTACAACTGGCAACACAGTTCTTCTCTGCCAAGTTATCAAGGTCGGGTCTTCTTCCATCTTGCCCTTTGCCATCAAGAGAGGAGTATTTCCTTTGTTCTGCCAGCATAGCTGTGTGTCAATCAGCAGACAGAAGAAAGGAGAAAGGGGTCAGGAGAGCCGTCATGTCACCGTAAAATGCAGCTTTGAGCTTGCATCTGTAACCACTCTCATCCATCGGCTAGATTTTCGTCACACGGGTATATCCAGCTACAAAAGAGATGAGGAGACATGGCCTTTCTTCTGGGCTGCCACGGATACCCACAAACTCATTAAAAAATCATAGGGCTGAGTGTTGTCCTGTTTCTTGTCAATTTCTGGCTGATGGGGAAAGAGAGTAGGAAATGCTAACGGGACTGACTTTGGTGGCCTGAAGCAGAAGCCACACCCCTCTGTACTGTTTTGTTTCCTCTGACCTCCAGGCTCCAAGACCCAGCCATCTCAGTCCCAGAATTCCACACAGCCTTCCAGATGTGACCAAAAGGTGCAGAGGTGACTGAGCTCATATTGAGAAAGAATTCTGAGCACCAACCTTTGTCTTAGTAATCACAGAGAGGATCATGTCACTAAAGGAAGGCTAAGCCTAAAGCTCAGCTTAAAGAGATCTGTGGGAGGGCTGGAGAGATGGCTCAGTGGTTAAGGCACTTGCCTCTAGTGCCTAAGGCCCTGGGGTTCAATTCCCTAGTACCCATATAAAAACCAGACCCACAAGGTTGTAGCCCTGGTGCTCTCGCTCTCTCCTTGAAAATGAATAAATAAAATATTTTTAAAAAGATATCTGTGGGAAAGAGACCCTGTGTGATCTTTGGAGATCAAAGTAACTCCTGAAGAACCAGAGATTCTGCCCCAACTGGATAACTTCTGTGACAGCCACAGGCAAGGGGAGAACCCCAACTTTTGCTCACTCTTGTTATGACAGAACTGGCTTTGCCTCTGAAATGGTTCATTTGTTAAATCACTTCATAAAGAATTTTATTAATAAATTAGCTTCCTTCTTTTTTTCTTGAAGATTGGAAGTAGAACATGGCACTATTGTCCTTCTGGGAGCTGGCGATAGGCTGGCAGAAAAATATCCTTAGAACCTTGTACTTCAGAGTAAGTATTAGAGCTTTCATTAATTATTTACATAATTGCCTAATGACGTGACCTCTAATTACCTGTTGTAATCTATAATTACCTATTTGCATAATTACCTAGCTAATATCATCTTCCCCAAGTAATATGTTTAAAAATATGTTGAATTAAAGTATGCTTGGCTTCTAGCCCAAAAAAGCCAGGAAGGATGAGGAATTGTTTTTCTCTGGGTTTTTTGAGTTGAGTTTGTTTTTGGTTAAGTTCTTAGTAATATGTACTTTCAGTAGGCTGTGGCTCTTCAGACCACATTTTAAAGACATTTTTATTGTGAAGTAACTTACTATGCAGAAAAGTATACAAATATATGCATGAATTATCATAGATGGAAAATATAAATGAATTTCCTTCTGTGTGGACAGGGCAAGAAACAGATGCCACTGCTACCCAATGGCCTTTGTCATACTCCTGCTCAGTCACCGTATCATTATTCTCAAATGATAAACACTGGGCTGGCACCGGGTAGAGATTTTTAAAAATCTTTTGGGGGCCATTACATATATAGGTATACCTGTTCTTAAGGTAGCTATTTTTAGAAGCAAAACTGGATACCTAAGTATACCATTCAACCGATCAAATGGGAGATTTGAAATCAAGGCTGCCTTCAATTTCAGTCTGTAAAGAGCAGTCCTCATCCGGTCACTTTATTTTGAGGCAGATAAAAGAGAAGAGATGGAGGAACTGCTCCGTTAGTAAATCTGCTTGGCCCCCTAACACATGCCACCTTCTGTCTTCCACTAATAAAAGCAAGTGGCTGAGCCAACCTTGACATTGGTCCATTCTTGGGAGGGAGACTCACTAGGAAAAATAGTACAAGTTATCATAAGGACTGTTTTCAAATAACGGTCAGTCCAAACATTGTAAAATCAAAGATAAAGAGAGGTCATTACTCCAAATTCAACACATATAGTAGGAATCGAACTATTTTTCATTAAAAGGAAATCCACTAAAAACAACTAAACACTTGTCTTAGATGTGTTAGTGTTCCACACAGTTCATATATGAAAACAGTACCGGTGGGGAACATCTTGACTGAGTGCACTAATTTCAAATACAGTCTTTGTATTTGGATCATACGGGTACCACCCAGATCAAAGGAAGAGCTGTAGTCAAATCCTGGCTTTGTACTCAAAGCCTCTGCTTTAAGCTTGTGTCTCAGCATCTGTTTAGATCTATAATTCACCCCTTTATGTGCCGAGGTAAATGATCTCTCTTCTACCATAAGTTGATTCCTATGCATTTCCAGAAATGTCATGATGTCCGATCCTTGCTGACAATGCGAAGCCTGTTTTCAGACTGAGAAGGACAGAAAACAATTTCTTCTAAGGCTTCTTGATTCCCCCCCCCCATTTAAACAGTCCTTCCATAGTCCTTGTGGTGTGAGGAGGCCCTCTGTGGAAAACTACTATCGCCAACATTAGTAGAATCAGCTGGCACCATATACGAGACGCTCCAAAGGACAGAATGGACAGGGAAGCGGAGAGATGGTCAGTCAGACCCTCACTCATGTCTCAAGCAAACGTGATCTCAGAGGGGAGATAGAGCTAACAGAGGGTAGGTGGGCACCCTGGGCTCTCACACGGGGTGAGACCTTTCACTGCTGCTGCTTTGGAGTCCCCACGCTCCTGTGAGTGACCCCAGCCCCAAATGCTCTGTCAGTAGGTACAACACACTCACTGCTTCTGCTCCAATCAGCCTTTAGTTTATTGGGAGTGCCTTACCAGAGGAGCAATAGCTCATCTGCTTTCCCCAGAAAAGAGTTCATGCAAACAGTTCTTAGATTCCTTGAATCATTTTATTTCTCTTTATATGCATTTCAACTTAATTTTAAATGTGTCAGTCTGCTCAGACTGTCTTTAAAAAAAATTGTGTGTGTGTGTGTGTGTGTGTACATATTTGAGTCCAGGTGTGTACACACCGCAGCATCCATGTGGGGGTAAGAGGACAATCTCAGGTGTCAGTCTTTGCCTTCCAAAGGGCTTAAGACAGGTTGTCTTGTTTACCACTCTCTAGACCAGCCTGTAAGCTTAGGGGATTCTCCTGTCTCCAACTCCACCCAGTGTGAACACGGACTACAGGAGCTCACACTACCATGCCTGACTTTATGTGGGTTCTGGGGACAGGTCCTCAGGGCCCCATGCTTGCAGAGCAAGCCCGTTACCCACTCAGCCATCTCCCCAGCCCTGGACAGGCTGGCTTGAGAAGCAAACAGGAGACTTAGTCTGCTTTAAGGATTTGAAACTTCAGAAACACAAGCCTGACACCTTCTGGAGAAGATGAGCTATTACACTCATAATCTGTCCCTTTGGCCTGTATTGAGACTGGCTACCTCCAACCTCATTCTAGAAGACAGGTTCCTGGCCTGGGTAAGATGCAGAAGTAGATGCAATTAGATGAGAAAATCTTTATTTTCATAGGTTGCTATGGAATGTTTAACATTTTCTTCAATTATGAATATGGACAAATGTCAATGATGTCAGCCGTAGAGATTATGGATTGTTGTTATACAAATACAAATACAAATACAAATGTTATACACATTGTTGTTATACAAATAGAGCAAAGTATTGTCTATCCTTGTTATTGCTTAAACATTCTGAGAGGTTCATCAGCACATCTTGTGATTTAATGTTAGTAAATAAGCATGGTTGGTAATGGTTCATATATTAGCTGTGTGTTAAGAGAGAGAGAAACAATAAGCCTGCTGTGTAGCCCTGTTCGTCTGGAACTTTCAGCAGTCTGCTTTGCATTTTCTTTCTGTGTGCTGGGATTATAAGCATGTACCATTATGCTGGGCTTAGAATCCTTGCATCTTTAAAATATATTTTTTATTTATTTATTTTCAAAGAGAGAGAGAGAGAGAGAATGGACACACCAGAGCCCCCAGCTACTGCAAATGAACTCCAGATGCATGTACCACTTTGTGCATCAGGTTTTACATGGGTACTGGGGAATTGAACCTGGCTTGTTGGGCTTTGCAGGCAAACGACTTAACTGATGAGCTATCTCTCCAGCCCCAGAGCCCTGGCTGTGTCCTCATGGGTGCTGCCTGGGCTTCTGCAATGCAAGAGATGTGCTCTGGGAAAGCTGGCAGTAAATCAGTCTTCGTACATGGAATTATCATTTTCCCCTGACTCAAGAGTCATCCTGTAGGGGTACGTTCTGCAGGTCTTCCCCTAGAGGGTAGAGGAACAATTTGCCACTTATAAATCTCAAATCTTGATGCAGAATCCATCCAGAGTAGTAGAGCAAAGAAATTCCAGGGCTCGGAGTCATAGTCTGGACTTTTTGCGCAAGGCTGTTAGCCTTAAAATAAAACCCACAAGCCTCAGGACTTACAGACCATCATGGTCAGGGCTCTCTGCCTTTCTCTCCCCCCTCCAATGCTATCTTCTCCAGCAACACTGACTGAAGCATTTTTCCTACTCTTGTGGCTTGGCTAATTCCTAATTTATCCATCAGACTAGGTTAGTTAGACCCCTTTGCTGTATGTTTCCTTGGTGTTCCTGTACTGATCATTCATTGTATTTTACTGCTATGTTTTATTTATTTATTTTTATTATTATTTATTTATTTATTTTTGTCTACTAGATTCTCAACACCCTGAGAGCAATGACTACTTTATTTATCATTGTATTCCTACCCCCATATATGGGCTTTCAAAAAATGAATATTTACTACTTAAAAAATCAGATATATGGGCATGGTGGTACACACCTTTAATCCCAGTACTTGGAAGGCAGAGGTAGGAGGATCACCATGAGATTGAGGCCAGCCTGCGACTACAGAGTGAGTTCTAGGTCAGCCTGGGCTAGAATAAAACCCTGCCTGGAAAAAAATTAATAAGATAAAAATATAAGAACTATACAACTATATAAAAACAGTGAAACTATATGAACTCTATGAATAAATAGATAGCAGTCTTCATTCACATGAATCAAGAAATTCTTTAAGAGAATATACGCTATTTATTTCTGAGAGACATAAATGGCCAGCCCTGTGGATGGAATGGAAAAGAGAGGGAAGGATGGAGGGAGGGAGAGACGAGCATTGTAAAGCTGTGTTTCATTTCAAAACTTTCTTGAAAGGTTTCAAGCAGTCACCTGTCCTCTCACAAGAATATTCCATTTTCTTCCTGAAGGTGGCGTTTGTGTACTATAGTCAAAGATGGCTCCCTTCATTTGTAAAGGAAAAAAAAGGGGGGGGGGAGGAAAGAAAAGAAAACTTTACCAGACAGTTAAAAAAAAAAAAACCAAAAACTCATAAAGCTGTCACAAATAATTCGAGCAGCTGGGCCGAAATGGAAGGCCACTGCAGACACCTACCTCTGCCTTTCTGTGGCAGGAGTGAGTTTTTATACATTAAGATTATAGACTTACCTGTGAACTGTGGGACCCATAACTCAATTTACAGGAGCCCCAAGCTGAAAGGATATTTGCAGAGCTGACTCTCTGGGATTTGTTACAGCCACCGAAAGCTTCATGGGCTAAGAAAGGCCACAAACTGTCCCCGGGATGGTAAACAGGGCTCTCAGCCTGCACCAATGTATTCAGCCACACACAGCTGCATTATGGAAACTCCTTAAACTTGAAAGAGAAATCTCCTAATTAAAAGTTAACCACACACAACTTCTTCATAAGAATTCCCTCTGAACACGTTAAATTCACAGATTTCTAGGCTATCGAGACCCTAATATTGAGAGCATGGGTGAGGCCTAGGGGTCTCAATTGAAGAAGCTTCCAGGAATAGACTTTACCATATAAATAGAAAGAGCTACTGATAAGGATTAGAAGGAAGATCATCTTTTGTTTGTTTGTTTTCCTGGTAGGTAGTTAGCCAGGGACCATGGGTGCCACCTTGCCTGCTCTGGCAAGACTAGAACCCACAACTGATCCAGTCTCAGTCAAGAAGGCTGTAACCATCAACTCCACAGGTAGTTTCCTGCTTATTCCTCAACTTTTCCCAGGCTGAACACCTGTGGACTGGACTTCCTGAGTCAGCCATTTGAGCCCACCAACCAATCAGGTCCTTCCTTTAAACACCTGAGCCTGATCATAAGGCTCCTTCTAATTGGATGCCTGTTTCATATAAAAGGACCTGAAATAGCTGTGTAAGCCCCTTGATCCCTTTTCTGCTCTCTTAGCCCTGACGTGATGGGGATCTTCTCCTACTTGAGCCCTCTCCGTTTTGTGTTCTCTCTCTCTCTCTCTCTCTCTCTCTCTCTCTCTCTCTCTCTCTCTCTCTCTCTCTCTCTCTCTCTCTCGTGTGTGTGTGTGTGTGTGTGTGTGTGTGTGTGTGTGTGTGTGTTTTCCCCAGGGGGTTCTCTGCATGAGGTTGGGGGAGTGTTTCTCAGTCTCTCAGCTGGGGGAGAATTTCTTTGGTTTGGAATTTCCAGCTTTGCCTTACTTCTTAATCCTAACTCACCCTAAAATAAATCTCATCAAGCATAACATACCCTTCTCTGAGCCTGCATTTTCAATTCTTTGATAACTTGGAGTTCACAGGCCTGGGGGTGTCTTGCATATTTATGGAGATCTAATCCCTTCCAGAACTTCAATCCTGCACCACTACTGATGAAAGCAACGTATCTCACAAACGGGATTCTGGGCAAATGAAGCCAGACACAGACATAGACATGCCATACTGTAGATATCATTATGTAGTCAAGCGGGGTTAGTTGGACTGACTCAAAGGAGCATAAGAGAATTTTCCAGCAGGGTGGTAAGGCTCTATGTTTCAACTGAGTGGAGGTTATGGTGGGTATGTCATATTTCATCTGACTGTGTATTGAAAATGTGTGCATTTGTTAATTGCTTCAAATTGTATTTCAACAAAAGACACTTCCTCAACCATTCAAGCATACATCTAGGCTTGGGCATTGTTGACTCTGGGAACTACCAGATCTCAAGCGCATTTGAGCCACAGGGGGGCTTCTCTTTTTAGGTGCTTGTACTTCTGCTGACAGAATTTCTGAATTGCAGGGCACCATCAGGCTCCAGTTGTCTGACTTCTGGATTATTGATGTGAGAAAACAAAAATTCAGAATGACTGAGACTTTTTCAAAGTCATAAGTAAGTTACCAGTGGATATCAAGTAAGAATTAACTTTTTTAAAAATAAATACATTTTTTATTTACTTTCAAGGAGAGAGAGAGAGAGAGAGAGAGAGAGAGAGAGAGAGAGAGAGAGAGAGAGAGAGAGAATATGGGCACACCAGGTCCTCCAGGCCCTGCAAACAACTACAGATGCTTGCGTCCCTTTGTGTATCTAGCTTTATGTGGGCACTGGGGAATCGAAACTCCAATTGTTGGGTTTTACAGGCCAGCGCCTTAACTGTTGAGCCATTGCTCAGGATACAGCTATGTGCTTACTTAAGTTGGAGAAACAGACCAGAACAAGAGACAGTTGGGACACTTTGGTTCAGGTTTGTTCACTTACACATTCAACTAATAACCAATATTTATGGAATGTGTTCCTGTCAGAATTGTTGACTCCAAAGATGATTGATGAAGAGTCAGACATGACCCTTCCCCTCACTGTGGCTGGCATTATAGTCAACAATAAGGAAATGACCCATTACAATGGCATGACAATCACTGATGGTGCAAAGGGCTTGGAGAAAAACCAGGGTGATGAAAAAAGGTTTTTGTCCAGTTGCTGCATCAGCTGCTTGGAGATTGAGGCACCCTCTCAAGCGCTTCCAGGGCAGCCATGTGGAGGAGGATATGTATTCCTCTGTGTCAGCTCCAAAGGTAGAAGTGTCACTGTGGGCAGATCCTAGGGTCCAGCCTTCAGGTGTCACTGGGGCGGATCTGGAATTCCAGGCTAAGGTATGCAGAGAGCAGTCTGAGTTCTGCCGGGGTCACCCGCTATTAGGCTGCTGGAGTGTGCTTGATTTTGGAGGTGCGGCTGGTGGTTTTTCTCTCTGCTTAGATCTGTAAGCTTCAAATAAATGCCATTTCCCCTATAAAATGTGACCGGTTTGGAGCTTCATTTCAGCAGTGTGAAGCTGACTACAAAAGCACCCATGTCCTTGCTTCTTCATTTGTAGCGTGTTATTTACTTATTATAGACATTCTTCTAGGTGGTAGGAGGAACAAGGTCCATGGGAACGAGAGATGTCTTGCTCCCAAGAGGAATGTATAATCAAGTGGGATGTGTGAGAAGGACTCCTCCATTGAGTGTTAAAGAATTCCTGGCGTCTTTAACCTCGTTTGTCTAAGCTGAATAATTCCTGTTTGGCAAATGGATATAGTTTTGACATCTTAATGGCTGGTATCTATAGACTCCACAATGCTGGAGTCTTACAAAGATTCACACATTGGCTCAGTACCAAACACATGAAGGTGCATTTCAGTGTTTCCTGAAATAAAAGGCATTTCCTGACTATGAGAGAGATGAATAAGTTAAGGACCCTTAAATTTGGGGTCCCCAATCATTGTAGGGTATCCTAAGTATATCATAAAAACATTGAAAAAGCAAGTAAGACACACTCTGGATTCCAGCCAGGTAACAAAGAGTTATTGTGACTTCTTGAATAGCAAAAGGTGTTTCCACTTTAACTAAGTGTTAAGCATAAATTCTCAGGAAGGCTGTTCATTGACTGTTCTCCCAGAGGAGTGCAGTAGAATAGCGTTCTAACACCTCTTTCAGTGGAGCTCGGGAGGGACCAGAAAGTCTGCCCCCCCCCCAGAAAAGGGAAGACATGCAATCTTGGGTTATTTGGACACTGACCTTCCTGAATGGAATAGGTGATATTAAAATCCCTTCCCTCTGTGAATCATGGCTTTGTTAAAATTATCCAATTACTGATGCCACTTGGCTAAACGCAGAAGACAGAGGTCAAGCTAAATTACAAGGAGCTGTAAGACCCATGTACACTGCACAAGACACACTCCATCACTTTGGAATGGCTGCTTGCTCCTCCTTCACATCGTATCCTCTCTTTCATCCTGTCCTAAAGTGTTCTGTTAGACCACAGACAACTTGAGATCCAGTCTCCCCATCTCTCTAGCACAATGCCTAGCAAAGAAAGTTAACTGATAAATGAACGAATATCATTTTATGACCTTATTTTGCAGCGCCTAATAGGTAGTATAACTGAACATCTGTGTGCCAGACGCTACCCTGCATACCTTATTGATTACATTTAATTTTAAAAACAACTCCATATGGTAAGTAATATTTCAAAACTTTTATTGACAGTTTTTATACATGTACAAAATTATGTTGATCATATCACTTTTCACCTCTCTCGACCCCACTCTTCCTCCAACCAGTTCTGCTACTATTTTTATGTCTTTTTTCTTTTCTTTTCTTTTTTTGCCTTCCGTCATTAACCATAATGACATGTTGATTTTCACACACAAAAAAAGAAAGAGAGAGAGAGAGGAAGAAAAAGAAATCTAGGGCTGGAGAGATGGTTCAGTGACTAAAAGTCCTTTTTTTTTTTTTTTGTTTTTTTTCCAGGTAGGATCTCTAGCCCAGGCTGACCTGGAATTCATTATGTAGTTTCAGGCTGGCCTCAAACTCATGGTGATCCTCCTACCTTTTGTGTAAGGATGAAGGCCTGAGAGATCTCTTGAGTTCAATCCCCAGGACCAACATAAACAGTGGGGAATGGTCATTCATGCCTGTAACTCCAGTCCTGTGGGGAGCACAGACCAGAGCACCGATGAGGATCATATGGGCAGGGGAGCGGGGGTAACATCAAACTCTGGAATTACTAAGAGACTTGACTCTAGTAAGAAGAATAGGTGGAAGGTAGGGTGTGGTAGAGCACACCTTTAATCCCAGCACTGGATCTCTATGAGTTTGAGGCCAGCCCGAGACTACAGAGTGAATTCCAGGTCAGCCTGGGCTAGATCGAGACCCTACCTCTGAAAAAAAAAAGAATGTGTGGAAAATGTCTGGAGGGGGACCCCCAACATTCCTGTTCTGCCACCACAGCAAGTGCACCCCATTTCTGGCAGGAGCACAGGGTGTTGCATGGACACACACACACACACTGGTTTCAAACATGAGTATGTTGTGGGCACATGGGGCTGGCATTGTGCAGAAAATCTGTAAATTGTTCAAAGGTAAAGCTTCAACTTACACAATTGCCAGTTTCTTAGTAAGTCGGATGCTGACAGGATGGAACTGACACTTTTGGAAAGACAGCAAGAAAGTATACAGGAGTGAAATGTCTGCCTTTTCTTTTCCCTGGCCTTCTCTCCTGTTTTCCAGTGCTGACAAGGGCAGGTAGCCTGAAGTCTGCAAGTAAAGTGAATTGCTCGGAATGGCCAGGGTTTGTTTGGGGCAGTCTGGGGTGCCTGCCTACTAAGGCTAAAGCTCTTCTGACTTGGTAAGGGGTGGAGACTTGAAGGAGTTTGCATGTGAATCCTGTATCTAAATTTATTTTTAAGAAAGTGATACTCTACCTGTCCAGTTTTCTTAGTGTTCTCTGATTTTTCTTGTTCTGGTAGAACTAAATTTTTTGCTTGGACTATAGCAAGTCTGAATTCAATTAGAATTGATTGCTGATCCCTCCATGAAGAATGGGTATGAGTCTCGCTGTCTTAGTCCATTTTCTGTTACTATAACAGAATACTGAAGACTGAGAAATTTATGAAGAAAAGACGCTTCTTTTGGCTCACCATGTTGGGGTAGCCGTATCTGTTGAGCACCTTGTGTTAATTCAAGTCATGGCAGAAAGTGGAGGAACACTCACACTGGAGAAGGAATGTAAGTGGGCTGGCTTTGCTCTCCAGCAATCCATTCTGCTGGTAACCAAACCAACCCAGCATGAGGGAGAACTCCTGGTGGAAGGATAGATGCATTCATGGAGTATCTCTCCCTCCAACCCAAACGTTTCCCACTAGGTCCCACCTCCTAGTGATGCTCCTTTAAGGAATCAACCTTTTAAGGCCACATTTAAACCAGCACCCATCCACTAACTTGGACCTTTTTAGCCTGCTTTTTGCACCTTGTTCCAAGGTGAGAATTTAGGTGGGACATGGATGTTGGCTCACACCTGCCCGGGTTACTGGGCAAACCTGGTAAGGCTTCTGATGGGCGGATACTCCTGTGATGGGAGCCTTGCATCAGGCACCCCTGGGAGAGCTAAGGGAGCCTGTGTGTGGGAAGAGAAAGCCCTTCATTCTCCAGCTGTTCTGTAACCAGGGGCACCTACACGAGGAAGCAGGCATTTGCAGTAAACAGGTGCAGTGTTTATAGCCCTTTTCCTCAACTTTGAAAAGCTTCCCCTAGTGAAGCAAGCAGAAAACCTCACTGACCTCAAAGTTCGACTCCTGCATTTCACACACCAAATATTGTTTCAATTTGTAGGGAACTGTTTTATTTTACTGTGAAAAAAAGAAATACCCACAAGGAAATAAGAGAAGCCCTTGTGAACAAAACCTGAAACAAAACGTCCTGCTGCGGAGAGAGTTCAAAAGAAAACACAACTGTTCTGAAAGTTCATTTAAGATGGGTGTTTGGAGTAGGAAGAACATTTCTTCATAGCAGCCTAGTTATGAATGGTGATTTCCAGAGGAGCTCACAAAGGGCCTCTTAACACATAGCATTCCTGTAAAATCAATCACGGTGTCTTAGCCTTGTAGATAACATTCTCATACCATTTTCTATGTCTTCACTATGCACCTTCTCTTTCTCCCTTACAAGCTCATGGGAGAAAACATTAAAAATGGAGAAAAGTATTCCATCATCCAGGTTCTCTGAAGAACAGACTGATAGAACAGGTAACTAGTATAAGGGAGATTTATCAGATGGTCTACACAATATGGACTGGACATCCCAACAATGGCTGTCTGCAGGCTGTAGGGTCTGAGAACCCTGTAGTGGTTGGATGCCAGTCCTAACTTTATGCTGGAGGACTTCTGGAGAGCCATTGGTCTTTAGTCCATGTTGGAAGGCCAAAGAGGCAGGGTTCCGATGTCAGTGGAAAATGGCAACATGGGTAGGAGAAAAGGCAGCCAGGGAATAAAGGGTTACTTTATTTATTTTTTGGTAAGTACATCTCCATTTATTTATATTTGATTAATATGATGACAGTGCATAAGAATTCAATGTATGCAGGAATGCACTTCCTGTGTCCTCTGTCCTGATGGTCACCCTCCCATGTCCAGACTGGAAGCTGTGTGTGGCAGCACTTCCCACCCTGCTCCTTCATTGGTCTCCCTCCTTTGACAGCTGCCACTGCTTGAGGTCCAGTGCTTTTACCTATGAGCACATTCCATGCCACCAGCATGAGTCAGCAGTCTGAGGTTCCAGCCAAGTGTCCCTAGGAAGGTCAGTAAGGTCTCTTCTCTCTCTGTGTTATAGAGGCTACAGGTTTCTGTGCCTACAGGCTGCCGCCAGAAGGGCTGCTCACTCTGGGAGAAGGCTTTGCCTCCCAGTTCCTGGAAGTGGCCAAACTACTTGCCCCAAAGCAAGTCAAGTAAAAACTTGATTTCTGTCCAATCAAGCTGACAGTAGAAACTTACCACCACAAGGAGGAAGAAAAGCCAACGCCCCAAAGCATCAACTTGGAGACCGTCATTTGAATGCAATTAGTCTAGTTATCTAAAACTTTTAAATAGACTTATTGAGGTATAGGTTCTATAATGAACTATTACAAGTTAAATGCAGAATTTGAAATTTGACACAGGTGTACAACTATGACACTATCATATCACCACAACCAAGATTAATAAAGCATCCATACACACTCTTTGTAATCCCTTCCCTGGGCAATTAGTTTGCCTCTTGCCACAGTAGATTAAATTGCACTTTCTATAATTTTATATAAATGGGTTTATATTGTGTATACTCCTTTTTGTCTGGTTTCTTTCATTCAGTGTAATCATTTTAAGATGTGTCCATATATATCTTGTATCAATAGTTTTTATCCCTAAGTATTATTCTAGAAAACTGTTCTACAACACTTGGCTTACCTATTCATATATTGACAGCTATTTGGTATTAGGCCCAGAAAGTTATAACCCAAAGTAAAGAAATCAGGAGCAGTCCTGCAAGAAAAATGTCCAGACCCTCTCCTTCATCCTGGCTCCCCTCCCTCGCTATCTCCCAAAGCAAGCCAGAGAGAGACTTCCTCTTCCCTAAGGCAGGTTGTAAAAACCAGAATTCCTTTTCCCAGCCATAAAACTTAAAAATATTACTTTCACTTCCTTCCATCTTCCTGTGTAAGAATTTATCATAAAGAAATGACCGTCATTCCAGAGGGGACCTGGCTCGTATTCCAGAGGAAAAAAATTTATAACTGAGTGGTCAAGATGAAACCCAATTGGCAGGTTCCCCCTTCAATTTATTATTATTGGATCACACTTTTACACCCTTTTGCCTAATCATATTTATACATGGCTGTCCATGCTTCATTGACTCCCAGTATAAAAATGAGTAATAGCTCAGCATCTAATACACCAATGCCTTAGGCATGTAATAAATTCCATGTGAAACAATGAACAATCCACCCTGGGTCTGTGGGTTTTCTTTCTGAAGACTCCAATGTCATGTCAAACTAGGATCAAAAATTTACTAAGCTTCTGTTTTTTTGGATCTATTGCTTGGTATAGGGTTGTCAAAAATCACTCTTTATAACTGGACAAAAGGAGAGCACCTGCCTTGTCTACCCATCCATTGGCTCTGCAGGGTCTTTTTCCAATACCACCAGTTAGTTTTCTGGGTCTCTGCCATGTACTGGTATTCAGTTCTTCAATTCTGATATAAATACCCAAAGTCATCACAGACCCTGAAGGCTGGATGCTCAGTGCTTTCATTCAGGTGTCCGATAAAAATGGGGTCTTCAGGCAATTCACATGTTTCCAGAGCGGCCTAAATTTTCAGGGATTTCCATAGCTCCCTTACTTGATTCTATAAAACTCATAGATCTCAGGAAAGCACTTCAGTAATGACCACTGTAAATGCATGTTTAATTTAAAAAAATACAACTCGGAAACAGCTAAGAGAGAGATATAGGGGGACAAAGGGTAGAATCATGCTTCTGGCATCTCCATAGGTTTACCATCTAGACTTTCAGAAGCTCTGTGTCAGAAAACAAGGACAAAGACCAAATGTGCACACATTTCTTATGCTACAGGGTTGGTTCCTGTCTAAGGCTATTATAAAAAGCTATGAATAAATTTGTACAAGTACACATATGGAGATAGGCTTTTATTTCTCTTTGGTAAGTACTTAGGAGGGAATGGCTGAATCATGTGGTAGATTTGTGTTTGATTTCTTAAGAAATTGTCAAGTTTATTTCCTAAAGTGGTTGCAATGTTTTGCCTTTCCACCAGCAGTGTGTGAAAGTCCCAGCTGTTCCGAGGAATCACTGAATCTCGCTATGGACGGTGTTCTCAATCTTGGTTATTTCAACAGACCTGTGGTATTAACTTCTGATCTTGACTCGGATGCCTCTCACAATTAATGACGAAGAACCTGTTTAATGTTCTTACTTGAAAATGTATGCTGAAATATCTGCTGAAATCTTTTATCCACTTTTAAAGTGTTTTTTCTTTACTTATGATTGAGTTTTGATAGTTTTTATGTATTCTGGATACAAGTTCTTTATCAGATATGTGATTGGCAAGACTATGGCTGATTTTTTCACTGCCTTCATATAGGACATTACAAAAAAGGAACAATTTTAGTTTTGAAAATTTTCACTTTTTAATCTTTCATGAGTCATACTTCCATGAATCATCTGACATTTTTTGCCTAATTTAAGGTAGCAAAGATTTTTTTTTCTTAAGCTTTCTTTTGAGATGCCTTCTTGGTTAAGGCACTTGCCTCCAATAGGACCTGGGCTCAATTGTAGGACTCCAATAGCCTAAGGACCCGGGTTCAATTCCCCAGTACCCACATACAACAGATGCACAAAGTGGCACATGCATCTGGAGTGTGTTTGCCATGGATAGAGGTCCTGGCACACCCATATTCTCTCTTTCTTTCTGTTTACAAATAAACATTAAAAATAAACAAAGTGTTATAATTTTTATTTTACTTGTAGGTATATGACCCATTTTTAGTTAATTTCATACACAGTACAAAGTATAAAATATAGACTTCAGGGCTTAGGTTTTTTCGGGGGGAGGAGAGGGCAAGGAAATGTAGGTATCTAAATTCTCCTGCACCACTGTTGAAAAACTTTTCTTATGTTACAATAGTTTTAAGACAAAAGGCCTGGCTCTAGAGATTCCAATGGACCAGGCTTGGCCACCCAATCCAGTGGGCCAATCAAAGAGTCATCTCTTAGGGAAGAGCAGAGAAAAAAAATGACTTAATCATCACAGCCACATTGGGAAGAACAGATAAAGGGGCTCAGTGGCCTCAAGTCTGTCTTCAAGAGGCTGGCAGGAACTCTGGGGGTTTATAGGAGAGGAAGAAAAGGAAGTGGTCAGCGTTTGCATAGCTGGAAGAGCTTGTAATCTTGGTCAGGCTAGTGGTCTTTGGGATCATTTCCTCAGTCCTGGTTCTGCAAGGGCTCATGGGGACATTGTCACTGTCATCACTTGAGGGGAGGAATCTGGTTCCCACGAGATGTTCACTGGGGTGCAGCCTCACCATCACAGGAAGTCTTCCCCATCATCCTTATGAGGATGATGTCATCATGGGGTGATCTGTCCTGAGAGGCTCTCTGTTGCTTGTGGGTTTTTTCGGTCCTTTATCGTGATGATGTTTATCTTTCAGTCCTTTCATTCCTAGAATCTAAGACAACTGCAGAAGAAAATGCCTTGGGAGGAAAAATAGTTGGAGACAAGAGAGGAACAAAATGGAGTCAGTCAGGTCAGATACTGGTGGCCTAAATACATACATACATACACACACACACACACACACACACACACACACACAGATGGATCAATTTCTCCATGTATTCCATGTAAATATATATGTTTAGCCTTATATTATTCTTGACCACTGTCACTTTACAAGTCATCTTTCTGAAAAAGCTTTTAGGCTAGAATACAAAGCAGCGGTTTTCAGGTCATTTTGATATAGAGTAGTAATAGTCCCCTATACTTGTTCCTTCTTCAGTTTACTTTAGCCATTCTAGGTCAGTGTATTTCAAAGTGGATTTAAGGATTTGCTTGTTAAATTCTCTTGAGGTGGGATTTTAAGAGGCATTGTATTAAAGCTATCAATAAAATTTGGACATATTATAATTTTGATATTATTACATTTTCTCACACATGAGCATGAAATATGTTTTCATGCTGTTCAGATTTGTTTCAAAAATCTATTTGTTTTAAAACTACAACTCTTCCAATTATGTTGTTAAATTATTCCTAAGTATTTTATTATTTTTATTCTATCACCCCAATATATATATATATATATGTTGAACTACAGATTATTTGTAATTGATCTTGCTATCCTATAAACTGACTGAAATCATTCATTGATCTCAATAATTTGTGTGTATTTCCTTAGGATTTACTATATACAAGATGGTGGCATCTGTAAATATAGATAGCTTTGTTTCTTCCCTAGACATCTAGATGTCATTTAACTCATGGTCTTTATCTTGGAGAGATCTTCTGGTATAATGTAGACATTGTGAGAGCAGAGCAGATATTCTTTTTGTTTGTTTATTCAAGGTAGGGTCTCACACTTAACATTTCCATATCTGATGATTTAATTAAATTAATTAATTTATTTTTTTTTTCAAGGTAGGATCTTACTCTACCCAGGCTGACCTGGAACTCACTCTGTAGTCCCAGGCTGGTCTCAAACTCACAGGGATCCTCCTACCTCTGCCTCCAAGTGCTGGGATTAAAGGAGTGTGCCACCACACCCAGCATGAGAACGGACAGTCTTGTTTATGATTTTAAAGGAAAATCACTCAATCTTTCATAGTTAAGTATATTAGTTATTGTTCATAGATGTCCTTTGTTAGGATTCTGTAGTTATCTTCTCACTGCTGGGACAAAAAACCTAACCAAAAGCAGTTTATGGGAGGAAAGGGTTTATTTCAGGCTTACAGTTTTGAGGGGAAGTGTCACCATGGCTGAAGACTGGCTCACTTCATCATACATCCACAGCAGAGACAACAAATAGCCAGATCCCAAGCTGGCTCTGAACACACAGTAGGCTGGACTCAAGATCCACCCCCACCCAGTGACACACCTCCTCCAGCAAGAAGAGCTCCACCTGCTGGAGACGAAATAGGAAACTTAATGAAAAATACCTGTAGCTATGGAGGAGATTTACATTCAAACCACCACATTGTTAAACTTATATTTTGTTTAGATATTTACAATATTATTTATTTATTTGCAAGGACAGAGAGAGAGAGAGAGAGAGAACAAGAAGAGAGAATGGGAGAAGAAATGGCCACACCAGGGTCTCCTGCCCCTGCATATAAACTCCAGATGTATGTGCCACTTTGTGCATCTGGCATTACATGGGTATGGGGATTCAAACCTGGGCCATCAGGCTTTGTAAGCAAGTGCCTTTAATTGTTAAACCCTCTCCAGGCCTGTTGAGATTTTTTAAATCAACAGATATGGAGGTGGACATGGTGGTACATGCTTTTAATCCAAAGATGGAGTAGGAGGATTGCTGTGCATTTGAGGCCAGCTGGAGCTGCAGAGTGAATTCCACATCATTCTGGGTAGAGTAAGACCCAACCTTGTGTAACGGGGGATCTGAGGTTCCCAATAAGTTGGGTTTCCCAGCTGATTCTAAAACTTAAGAGTACCCAGATTCTTGTTCTAAAAAAAAATAATTAAAATTATAGGATAAAGATCCAGAGGATAAAGTATAGTGGGAGACTTTATTTAAAAGGAAATGAGAAGTTACAGAGATCTCCAGCCACTAGTGAGGAGAGGTAGAGGTTTTAGCCACATACAATCTGTTCTGGTCAGACAAACAGGAAAAAGAAGGGAAGATATCAGAGGGCTCCACTCATGAAGAAAAAGGTTAATGTGGGAAAGAACCCTGAGCTTACCTAGGGGGCTTACCTGGAGCCTGGAGATTCAGATGTCTCTCTGTTGGCAAGCCATGTGGAAAAAGGGAGGAAGGAATTTCCTTTCCCAGTGACTATATTCCCTGGCCCAGGTGAGCAGAGAGACAGCTGGTTGGTCTATCCAATCAGCTTCAGGATTAGGTTTGAACTCTAGTTAGAGACACCTCCCACTCAAGGGGAGGGGGTCAGGCATGAGATGAGTGGAACCTGCCAGAAAAATACAAGTTCAAGGACACTCCTGGCTACCTTTGGAGGTCCTGGTCACCTTCACCTGTCACACTTGAAAAAAAAACAATTAATTAATTTAATCAGCAGATATGGACATGTTAAGTGATTTTTGTTATAATTCACCCCATGAAATATTGTATAAATATAGACAGGCTAGTTATGGAATTTATATGCAAGAGTGAAGGAATTAGAAGACCTAAAACATGCACAATCATGCTCAGCCAAGGTCATCACAGCCCCTTCTCACCTGGACTATGCCCCACGTCTCCTTCACTGACCTCTCACCACCTGCCCCACAGTCTAGTCTGACAGCCAGGGTGATTCCAGTTGTACCTACATCTGATAGTGTTTCTCCTTGCAGTAAATCTCACAGCAAAATCCAGCCTTCCTACAGAGGGTCCGATGCCCCGAGCCTGCTTGCTTCCTGATCACCTCCCTGGTCATCTTCCTTACAATCACTCATGCTTGCTGTTTGCTAAACTCAAGTATACAAAGACATGCCCAAGTCAGGACCATTACATCTGCTATTCTCTCTACCTAGAATTTTCTTGCATATCTTACTTGATCAAGTCTCTGTTTAAATGTCACCCCACTGGAGAGGACTTTCCTGATCATCTTATTAAACAGTAGATGCTCTCCTTCAGTCATTGTCTTCTACAGTCTTTTTTAAAAACTATGATGTATTTTTATTGATAGCTCTTGTTCCTCAGAAAATGCTATCCTAAAGAAAGGTTTCTTTGACATGGTGAGAAGACTTGGAATCTACCTAAGAATCCATGTCATTCTGATCTCATATCTACGCACACCCCACACACACCTCACCATCTCTGGGCAGTTCTCTTATCTACCCATCAGCATCTGCTGAAAGAGGAGCAGCCGCCTTCAGACTTCTTACTGATCTGATATCCCAGTAACCAAAAAAGGCTAAATTCATATTGCACAAATGAAAATTAATGTCTAACACTATGCCTGTTGTCATGGTTTGATCCAGGTGTCCCCCACAAACAAATAAATGTGTTCTGATAGATCGATCCTCAGCTGATGGCAATTTGGGAACTAGAACCTCACTAGAACTGTGTTGTTGGGGCGGGCTTTTGGGGGTTATAAGCCAGCTTCCCCTTGCCAGTATTTGGCACACCTTCCTGCCGCTATTTGCAGTGCTGTGGCAGAGGTGATGTCCAGCCCTCTGCTCATGCCATCGTTTTCCCTGCCAGGATGGAGTCTCCCCTCGAGTCTGTAAGCCAAATAAATCCATTCCTCCATAAGCCACTTTTGCTTGGGTTCTTTCTGCACAGCAACTAGAAAGCTGACCTCAACACCTGTCTAGACCTTGTCACACTTCAATGTTCTCCCTTTAGATGCTACGGGGAATCATTTGGGTATGCAAATACATAATTTGTTGGTTGGGTATGTAGGGTAAAAGAGAAATTTTCCCTTTGTCCTTTGAAGGCTCGCTAGAATAAACTGACAAAAACTAACCAGAAAACACACACACACACACACACACACAGAGAGAGAGAGAGAGAGAGAGAGAGAGAGAGAGAGAGAGAGAGAGAGATTTGTTGAGTGGGGTGGTGATCACATGGTATGGTGGCTTGATTCAGGTGTCCCTCATAAACTTATGTGTTCTGAATGCTTGATCCCCAGCTGATGGCAGCTTTGGAATTGGAACCTTGTTGGAGCTGTGTTGTTGGGGGCGGGCTTATGGGAGTTATAGCCAGCTTCCCCTTGTCAGTGTTTGGCACACTCTCCTGATGCTATTGTCCACCTGATGTCAGCCAGGAGGTGATGTCCAGCCTCTGTTCATGCCACTGTTTTCCCTGCCATCATGGAGTCTCCCCTTGAGTCTGTAAGTCAAAATCAATCCTTTCCTTCCACAAGCTGCTTTTGGTTGAGTTCTTTGTAGTAGCAATGAGAAGGTTGATATAATCATCCTCTAACCCAGCATAACTCAGAAATGCATAGACTTCCTTTAATTTGCTTTGTGGAAATGTGAAAAGATGGGGATGTAGACAACCATACATGACGACCATACATGATTTTGACAATACCATATTGGACTTGGAGAACATTCAAAGAGCTTGGACAAAATCTGGCTGGCAGAACAGACAATAAGTTGTAAACGATTCTCTATGGAATTGTAACAGGAGTTTTGGGGATCCGTGCCATACGTCAATATTCATTGGAATAAATATGCCAATAAATTTAGGGTGTCTCTAGATCCTGGTCTTATGAATTTAAAGAATTAAAATGCATAGACCGGTGGGTAACACATATAAAGGTTTTATTAGATTAAGAAAGGAAAGAAAATAAAAAGTACAGAGAGCTCCTGTCACAAGGGGGCAAGAGGGATGGGTCAGGGCTGGGGGTGTGTGGGGGAGCAGACTGGCTCAGCAAAAGGATGGCCATGATACCAAGATTTGGGGCTAAGCGTAAACAATCACAATACCAGATAAGATTTAAACCTTAATTCTTAAACTCTTTCCCAGGGAGGGGCTCAGGTTGCTTGTGGAAAAACAGGTCTAGGTAACTCCTGTAGTCAAGAGATAAGGAGAGGAGAGATCCTCCTCTGGTCATAAAGTGGATTGTAAGGGAGGACTCAGGACATTCCTGCTTTTTACTTCTGGGGTCCAAGTCATCCTAAACTGCCTCAAAATCAAAAGAGGACAATGGTGTATGACGAAGGTCCATTGGGTATGTTGTTAATTTTTATTCCTGCAATATGAGTTTAGCCTGTTTTGGTTAATGGGATATTGGGGAGAAGGCTGAAGGCTCCAGTGTTCCTGTCAGGTTGAGAAGAGAACTGCCTGGAGATGGTGGGGCAGGGGAGGGGTAGACAAAATGTCAGAGCCACCTGGATTCTGAGCTAGGCTCCAAGTCCCCTCAACACATCAAAGCAACCGCACATGCATGCACACACATACATTATTGGAATTAATGAATGAGTTCAGCTAGTTTAAAATCAACTGTATTTTAAAATACTTTTTATTGCAATAGCATAAAAAGAATATGCTTTTTTGCAATAGCATAAAAAAGAATAAAGTACTTTTTAAAAAGATGACTTGTAAAGTGACAGTGGTCAAGAAAACATAAGGATATATTTACATGGAATACATGGAAAAATCCACCCATCCATCTCTATCTTTTTATTATCTGTCTGTCTGTCTGTCTATCTGTTTATCTATGCACATATGTATTTTTTAACAGAAGTGTTTAGGGTATCAGACCCTGGCCTGACTGATTCCAGTTTATTACTATCTTGCTCTATCTGCCTCCAACTATTTTTTTTTCTGCAGTTGTCTTAGATTCTAGGAATGACAGAACTGAAAGATAAACATCACCACCATAAGGGACTGAACAACCCACAAGCAACAGAGAGCCTCTCAGGACAGATCACCCCATGATGACATCATCCTCATAAGGATGATGGGGAAGACTTCCTGTGATGGTGAGGCTGCACCCCAGTGAACATCTCGTGGGAACCAGATTCCTCCCCTCAAGTGATGACAGTGACAATGTCCCCATGAGCCCTTGCAGAACCAGGACTGAGGAAATGATCCCAAAGACCACTAGCCTGACCAAGATTACCAGCTCTTCCAGCTATGCAAACGCTGACCACTTCCTTTTCTTCCTCTCCTATAAAACCCCAGAGTTCCTGTCAGCCCCTTGAAGACAGACTTGAGGTCACTGAGCCTCTTTATCTGTTCTTTCCAATGTGGCCGGAATTGTGAGCCGAAATAAATCTCTTTTCTTTATAAACTTAGTCTGCCTCAGATATTTCATTATAGCAATGAATAGACTAATGCAATCTTGTTTTCAAGATGGCTATACCAGCTCTCAATATAACAGGCTCCAGACAACACATGGGAACACTTTTCCCCACCTCACCAAGGATGTGGAGATCAAAATGAGTCTATTCCTCCAGACTGCGTACACACACACACACACACACACACACACACACACACACCCTGAGAAAGTGTGTGTCAGTGTGAGGAGTGTGGGGAATGGAAGAAAGGGAAGGAGGGGGGCAAGAGCTGAAGAAGTTGGCTTGTCAACAAAGGATGCAGAGCATTACCAAGCCAAAGGATGGAAGCTGGAGAGCCCTCGAGCCCAGAAGCTGGGGAAACGAAGGGACAAGTTCAGAAGGGAATGTTATTTCAAATGTGTGCCCATCTGAGGAGCAGCGAGAGCAAGAACAGCACAAAAGGCTAAATAAGAGTGGGAGAGGGGGAGGAGCTGGGGAGCAGTGGCTGAGACCAGCTCTTTCACAGCAAGAGCAAAATGGCATTAGGGCTTCAATAGCAATGACCCAAATGCCAACTGTGTTTTTCCTTCACATGAAATCTCGAATAAAAACCTGGATTTTCACCAGGCAGGAAGAAGGCATGGAGAGGCATCCAAACGAGCAATGCCGAAGGAGGGGCATCCCTGGCCACCAATGCACAGACATCCATGTGAGCCGATCATGGTGGGGGCTGGAGGAGGGCCTGAGCTGCCAAGCTCTGTGTCTGGCAGACCTGTTTACGTTTTCATGCCCAGACTTTGAGGGGCCTTTTTGGCAATGTTTCCTGGGGGCCCTGACCTCACTCTCGGTATCCCACGGTGCTAAGGCTGGGCAGAAGGCTCACTCGACAGTCTGCTGAAGGGGAGGTTGTGAACTCTCTAGAATGTCTTTAACCCCAGGTTCCTTTAATGGCTGTTTTCACTGACAGACACTTGTAATAACTGGATGCAGGAAGAATGAGAATAAACTCAACCCTTCTCAGCAGAAATACTGTAAAAGTTAGGCAGATAATGAGAATTTACTGGAACTATTCTTGAAGAAAAGTGTGGTAATTGTTCAGAAGAAACACTTTAATATTATGAAAGTTACTTAGGTAATTACTGGCACATAGCCTACCTCGTGTAGAGAGGCTTGGGGGAAACTCACAAGAGAGTTAGTGAAACACTGCAGCTCTCATTCCATTTCTAGGGTTTAGTAAACATCTACCAAAACTTACTGTGCACATACACTTGTATTCCCAGCACTTGGGAGGTTGAGGCAAAAGATCCTGAATTTGAGGCCAGCCTAGGCTTACATAGTGATAGATACCCTGTCTCAACAAAAACAAACAAATAAAAAAACCCATAAAATGTTACTGGGAGTATAATTTATTTCCTGGAACCTGAAGCAGAGGTTATATCTTGCTCCTGAGATGAAGTCGGGGGTGAAACAATGCCCTTATGGATAGAAGAAGGTGATACCTGACGTCCTATAGCAAAGTATGACTCAATGCTTGAGCAGGTACACCAACCAACCAACACCAACCAATGAGAATTTATGCAATAGAAACCAACCAATGAGGATTTATGAAGGTATTTTGCCAGGTACACATGAAAACAGATACAATCCATGGAATTGGAGTCTTCAATCTAATCTGGACACCAAACTCAAGCCACAGGAAAAGGTATTTTCATGACCCTAAATAACTCAGGGAGCACAGCCCAGAGAGACAATAAAGGCACACACAGGTGAATGTTATGAAGGAAGGCACCATGGCAAGAGGAAGGCAGGAATCTGGCTGTGCAGAAATATGGGAAGGGGAGGGCTCCAGGAGAAATGGAGACAGAGACAGAATCCAGAGACCAGCATGAAGAGCAGGAAGAGGGACTGGTTCTATTAGTATGAGACTAGGGAGTTTCTTGACCTGATGTCCAGAGAAGAGAAAGGGACCTTTGGGGCCAAAACAGTCACCTTAGCTTGGCTGGAGAGGACCACAAACAAGACAGGGTAAGTGTCCTTAGCAGGAGGACTAAAGCTGGAGCCTGATTATGAATTATGACTCTGAGTGACCCCAGACAGCAGCCACCCCAGCGCTCAGATGCCACTTCAGAGACCAAAGATGTATTTCTTCCTTAACACGTTATGTTACCTTAAAGCAAAAGTCAGAAAAAATAACTTGGACCTAAAGAGACTTTCTCATGGCAACCCCTGGCTTCCCCATCAATGCTCCCTGAGTGCTCCCAGGCCCAGAACTCCTGGGGTTTCTGGGGCTCCTGTCCCCATTGCAGCCTAGGCCTGTTGGTATTCAGCCTCTGCCTCCAGGAGGAAATTGCCAATTCCAGCCTCACACAAGGAATTAAAGTCGGAACAATACAGTATTTTACAATCCAGTACAAGCTGCATTTATCCAGGGCTTTTCATGCGTGGCATCTTAAAGCTCCTTATGACCCTTTTTAAAAAGGAAATGGAAAAAAAAAAAAGAATTTAAAAAGGAAAACCTTCTAAAAACCCAAACCTCGGCTGAACTAAGTGAGCCATTGAGAGTGAATAGGACTTAACAGTGGCCTTCAGAATGGGAACAGAGGTCCTACTTGGGCAGAACAAGAACAACAAAAATCAAAAGAAATCACAGCTCTGAGGACTGCACGGGGCCTGAAATGGACCCTTGGCCCTTGGGACACAGATGGCTTCTGAAATCTGCTATGGGCATACTGAGTTTTGGACAGAGGTCAGAAGGCAGACTTCTGCCCTCCCTCCTGATTCCGTGAGAGCAGACAGGACCAAAAGGCTACCTTGTGACCTGAAGATGCTCAGTCCAGCCTCACTCTGTTCTATCACCTTCTAGATCCCTGCACTGGGGCAGGAAATAGTTGTGCAGTGACCTTCGGATTCTAATGCTAACCCTGCTTCTTTCATAGCCCTTGTCCAACTTGCTTTACAGGGGCGGGGGGGGGGGGATGTCCTTCACATTTAAAATAGCATCCCAACACCTCTTCTTTCTCCCTCCACCCTGGCTCTTCAGTGGTCCTATTTTTGACAGAGATCCATCTCCCTGTCTGGCTCCATCTGACAATCATCTCTTTAGAAGATGACAACATTCTCCATGCTCAGCTCAAGAAATATACCATGAGTTACAGAGCTCTCTTGTGTTGTAATCCGAAGATGGCCCGGGTTCCCTTGGTGCACTGGAGAGCAAGGGTGTTTCTTCATGCACATGGAAATGTAAGTAAATTGTCTTGGCCTATTGACAAATGAACACTGTTGGCCTCACCAGTCAATCCCTAGGCAACAGATACTTGAACCTGACAAATTCAGGGGTAGTTTTATTTTGGTTTTCCTGCTACTGGGTGAGAATGAGGTTTTGGAACAAATGAGATCCATTACTAAGAGAATAAAAAAATTATTATTATCAATCATTATTATTATCGGGAATTGTTTCCAGATAAGGTCTCACTCTAGCTGACCTGGAACTCGCTCTTTAGTCCCAGGCTGGCTTTGAACTCAAGGCAATCCTCCTACCTCAGCCTCTTAATTACTGGGATTATTCCACCACACCTAGCACTATATATATATATATATATATATATATATATATATATATATATATATATCCATTTGGCCTGTATGGCCAGCTATAAAGCTTTTAGGGTCCACTGCTGGTTAAGACCATTGATGACTTTTCTCCCCCAACAGGCTATATAGGTCTTTCCAGCATCCTGACAGCTTGTCAACAGGGAGGGGGCTTCCAGCTCAGCTCCAGGTTGGTTTCTCAGTGACCTGTAGCCCACTCATTTGGAGTCTTTGGCAATATGGTCTTACCATCCAGTTCTGGTGGGCAATAGCCTATCATTCTTGGGGGACTTCAAGGGTCTCCCTGGCCAAAAACTCACTGAATGGTATCCCACCCCTGGTAGGAATTTTTAGAATAATAACCTTTGGCTTCTGGGCCCAACCTTATCCACTTCCACAAGATACATCTGCCGAGACTTTTTTTTTAACCTACATATTATTATCTAGTGAAGAAGTAAGTTTTTATATGGCTTACTTATAACATCTTAAATTCAGCTTGATTTCTTATGTCCTGCAACCAAAGTGTGGTGTCTTCAGTAGTATTTACCATCTACTTTGGGTGGGTTATCCAGAGCAATGACAATAGCCAATATTGTTTTAGAGGACACTGTGGCCTCCTTTACCAACAACTCATGGGGAGGTATCTTATCCTGGCACTGGGATTTTCTATTGATACCCTATGGCTTCTGGGAGCAGCTTTATCCACTCATTTATGGGACGTTTGTTTAAACATTTTCAAAACTACGTATATTTTAAGTTAGCTTCCCAAGTAGTTTACATGTAGCTTATTCTCATGTCTTTAGTTTTGTTCAGCTTTCCCCCAGCTGAGGTGTACTCACCATGGCTCTCAGAACTTCCCCAGTCAGTTTTACCTCCACTGTCCACAGTAGATATTTATGAAATAGGTATCTCCTAGTAGCTTAGGTCCCTAACCTGTCCACTTCTTCATTCTCTAGCTGGTGTTTCCTGGGATCATTCCTTAAACTATTTTCACTCAACTATTTTATGTTTCCAAAGCTAGTTCTAGTGAGAGTTCTAGCTAAGGTAAACAGTTATGTTTCTAAAGATATAACTTTATTCTGCAGCTAGCACAGAGGTTTGACCAGTAGCTCACTTATGCATTTGACAAATACATGTTGTGCCCCTACAGGAGCAGACACTGAACCAAAACCACTTCCATGTATATTTTCTGGGAAAGATACATAGAATATTTGGCTGAGAATGTCCCAGAGTTAGTGGAGTTAGATGTATGAGAGAAAATGATTTTGGGACCACTGCAGTGCCCACCTTTGTTAGACACAGCAAGGTCCTGATGTGCAGGCTGGCAGAATGTCCAAAGATGAAAGGCCGAGCTCTGGGAGGCTTCTCATCTGACACCCACTGTCTTCCCAACCCCAACAGCACAAAAGTCTCTTTATGATGTGAGACACGAGATGACGATGCTGGCAGATTTTGCTGGAGAACTGAGAAGCAGGAATAAAGAGCTGCACTGCCCCCTCTGTGTTTGTCCAGGTGTCTGTTCACAGCGGAGGAACTCCAGGGTCTGACCTGCTGCAGGGGCTCATCCGGGACTTTGAAGCCTGTGGCCCTTCTGGCTCTTAATCCTGGCCCAGCAGCCTGGGAAATGGATGTTACTCCCAGGATGGGACTCCTATCCTCAGAGAGCAGTGTACCCATGAGGGACAAAGGGAGGCAGTGTGCCATCTGGGGTTCCAATGAGAATCCACACATTTTTTTGAAAGAAATCAAAGATATAAGTGACAGAGCTGTAGAGCTGAGAAATGGGTTTAAAGCAGCTGAATAAATGTCCCAATAATCAATTCCAGAAAGTCCTCAGGACGGCAGGGATTCTTGCTGTGTCATGGTGCAAAAGGGGGCATTCTTCCCTTTTTTTGACTAGGTAAACACTTGCAGTATTTGAAGTGTGTGTGTGGGGGGGGAGAGAACTTGCCAACACAGTTCTGGAATTCCTAAACAATATTCCCAAACCTCAGTTACCAGGATCACGAATTGGGCTAAAAGTATAGCATTCAGATCAAATATCAAAAAAATTTCCAAGTACATTTTCAAAATTCTCTAAAAAAGAGAAAAACTAACCACCTCTCTCTCTCTCTCTCTCTCTCTCTCTCTCTCTCTCTCTCTCTCTCTCTCTCTCTCTCTTTTTTTTTTTTTTTTTTTTTTTTTTTTTTTTTTGAGGTAGGGTCTCACTCTAGCCCAGGCTGACTTGGAATTTACTATCCAGTCTCAGACTGGCCTTGAACTCGTGGTAATCCTCCTACCTCTGCTGTGTTAGGATTAAAGGCATGCACCATCATGCCTAGATTTGTCTGCTTCTTTAAGGGGTTCTTTTCCACATATTTTTTTAGTGTTCCTTAAAGTTAGATTGGTTTTATAGCCAGCTGTACTGGGGAGGTCTCAAGGGGTAACCTACTATTGAGCAGTTTCTATCACCAAATCCATGACATCAGGGACCTAGGAGACTGGCACTCAGCTGCTGATGGCCACATTGAGGGACAGTCTTAGCATGAACTCTGGTCTCTTCTTTTGAGAAAATTTAAGCATTATATTCAAAAATTAAATATGACCACTTATTAGATTTTATGGTTATTTATTAGTTGTATTTGAGTAAAAACTAAATCTCAGATCTTGGAATTGACATGGGATAATAAAGCCCAATATTCATGAGGAAATGGCATGAGAAGAGTGTGTTGAAGGCAGGGGACATATTATAGAATTTCAGTTGTTTTTCTACCCAGTAAACTAATAATGTTGCCCACGTGCCAGGCTTTTAGACTAACACAGAATAGAATAGTTTCAACTTAGGGGCTTCCACCTTAGCGAAGGGAGTAAGACAAACATCTAAGGAGCAATTATAATTTAGGTTATATAAGAAATATCATGAAAGAATTGCCATCAAAATGATGAAGAAACTTAGGAGAATAAGAGGCTTTTGGCTATGGGAAATTCATTCTTCGATGGTCTAATGGCCAGCACTGTTCTAAGACACTGAGCACACGGGGAACAGGCTCACCTATACCTTCTGGAGCTTCTGGTCTAATAGGAAGAGACCAAAAAGAATAAACCCAACCAATAAGTAAGCTAAATATTTTTAAACAAGGTTTAAATACTAAGGGGAAAGTAAAATAGTGTGGAGATCTTGACGTTTACACAGGCTGGAAGGAGCTATTGGAGAATTCTGGGCAGCAGTGTGACGTAATGATCAACAGTGTAATGGGTCACTCTCTATGGAGAATAGCTTCAGAAGAAATATCAAGACTGCCTCACCATTGATGACTTCTCTCTCCCTTAGAGCTGCATGCAGCCATAGCTATTTCCAGCTTTCTGTCAGATGGTTAACAGGGAGGAGGTTTCCAACTCAGCTCCAGGGTGATTTCTCAGTGACTACAGTCCAAGCATATATGGTCTTCAGCAATAGGGTCTTACCGTCTCATTCTGGAGATCATCCAAAAGCTTTGGCAATGGCCTGTAATGTTTTGGGGGCCTCAGGAACCTCCCTGGCCAACAACTCCCTGGAAGATCTCCCATCCCTGGCACTGAAGTTTTTTTAGTAACCATTTATGCCATTGTAACAGGGAGAACAGGTGGCATTTAGCTTTCTGGGCCTGAGTTACCTCACTTAATAATCAAGGAATATTTTTAAATACTGAAAAAAAAATAAAGAATACTCTGGAAGATGGAAAGATCTCTCATGCTCATAGACTGACAATATTGCAAAAAAAAAGATTTTATAACCAAAGTGATACAATCTCCATAAAAATACTTATTCATGATTCAATTCACAGAACTAGAAAAAACAATCCTAAAATTCATATGGAAGCACAAAATACCCTGAGTAACCAAATCCTAAACTAATCCTAAACAGAAAGAACTACATAAGAGACATCATAAGACCTGATCTCAAACTGTACTATAGAGTCCTAACAACAACAATCTCACAGTGTGGCACAAAAACAGACATGCAGACCAATGGAACAGAACAAACCCACATAGCTATAAGTATCTGATTTTTTTGGCTAGATGCCAAAAACATCCATTGGAAAAAACGATAACCTCTTTAATAAATGTTGATGGGAAAACTGTATATTCACTTGTAGAAAAATGAAACTTGATCCACATCTTACCTAGCACAAAAATTAATTCAAATGTATCAAAGGCCTTAATGTAAGACCTGAAGCCTTGAAACTGCTAGAGGAAAAGATAAGTAAAACATTTCAAGATTACTGAACTCGATTCTGCACAGGAAATGATCCCTTTAATGATAAATGGGATTGTGTAAATTAAAAGCTCTGCATATTAAAGGAAATAATCAGAGTGAAGAGACAATCTACAGAATGGGGAAAATTACCATATGATCCAACTGTCCCAGTCCTGGGTATAACCTTAAGGACTCTAATTCAACAAACCACAGAAACAGTTGCATATCCATGGTAATTGCTGCTCTATTCACAATAGTCAGGAGATGGAATCAGTCTAGATGTCCATCAGGATGTGAATGAATAAACAAAGTGTGACACATAGACACAATGTGATTTTATTCAGGTGTAAAGAAAAATGAAATCATGACCTTTTCAGAAAAATGAATAGACCAATATAGAGGTCACTATGTTAAGCAAAATAAGCCAGACTCAAATACCTCATGTTTTCTGTCATATTTGAACTCTAGATTTATAAATTTGTGTTTGTGTGTGTGTTCAAGATCATACTAGTGCATGCACATACATAAACAAATAATAAATATATGCTAATAAAAATGTCTTACTCTCATAATATTTTACATGAAAGTCCTTTTCACCAAGCATCAGATTTTGTGTGGGTTATAGGATTAAAAGAAATTCCTCACCCACCATGACTCAGGGAACTGAGCTGAAGAGGGGGCGGAAAGATTGTAAGAGACATGGTGGGGGAGAATGTCCACCTCAGTAATAACATGCAAAGGGGAGTGGAACCGGGTTGACTCCTAGGCTATTCACAACCCCCTACCCCATGGACTGATTCAGACTGCCCATGGAGGAGGATATCCAACTAACCGGGGACAGTGAAGAGGGAAATAGGGGAAGTGGAGACATCAACACATTATTCCCTTATTAAGTGTATCTAATTATCAATAAAAAAGAAATTCCTTCAATGTTTGACATGTGACCATGTATAGAGACCATAATTATATGAAGAACATATATATGATCTTTGTAAATTCATATTTTTTTTTGTTTTTAAACCTGAGCATTGTTTGGTTTCCATCTCTTTAGTCCCTAATAAAAGAAAAATTACTTATTTTACTATAATCAAACCTGTGCAGAATTGTGAAGCCCGAAGGATGCTATTTAAAATATGTACATAATCAGGGAAGATAATTATGTTCATGACCTTTGTACCTTATGTCCCAGGTGTCCCATTACTCCTATCACTGACCTTGGCCACCTGGGAAATAGGTGTGCAGATGAGCAACAGAGGCAACACCTGCAGGCGTATGGGTGATCACTTTCTCCTCATCAAAATGAGAACACATCTCTTTAAATGCCTATCTAATATGAGCTGACGTTAAGAATTACCATCTTCTCTTTTAGCTAGATTGATGATAGACCTCTCAAAGGAGAAGACTGGAAAGGAAATTTAGGCACATTTAAGTGTCAGTCTCTGGAAACATGAAGACAATGCATGGCTTGATGGATTGGCATCAAATTTGTCTTTAACGACTCTTATCCTACATTCCTATATTATTACAGGCAGCTGCAAAAAAAAAAAAAAAACTTATAATCCCAAATGTGCCTTCAGGGCACAGGAGAATTAAACACTGCATGAAAGATTTCCTCCTGAGTCTGCTGGACTTAAATTTTGGAACATGTAGAATAAGACTCAGCCTCAGGCATGACAGGACCAATGAATGAGATCACTGATGTTTTGAATATTAATTTTTAAAAGGAAAATCCACTTCAGGTTTAAAAGTTTTGACTTGCCTTTTTCCATAGTTGATAAACTATAGCAGTAGAGATAGAATGAAACCCACTAGCAGGGACCGCTAGGGAGCAGTTCAGTATGGCTGTACTGAACCGATTGTGCTATGTGTGTAAACATGCCCCAAAGCTTAAAGAATGTGAATTGATTGCTAGTATTTTTGCTTATTTTATGTTGAGTTGATGCTACTTTGCATGTAGAGGGCTAAAGAAAAATATATGATTAAGTTCAATTTCATCTGTTTTTTTCGTCTTTTTAACTTATTATGATGCTTAAAATTCTATATATAGACACTGAGGGTGTCACCCGGTTGGTAGAGTGCTTTCCTAGCATTCAGGAGGCCCTGGATTGGATCTCCAATGCCACATAAACCAGGTGAGATAGAGATAGAGGATCAAGAAGTTCATGGTCATCCTCAGCTACATAGGAGTTTGAGGCCATCCTGGGATATATGAGACCCTGATTCAAAAAAAAAAAAAGTCTGGGCTGGAGAGATGGCTCAACAGTTAAGAACACTTCCTGTGCACACATGAGCGCCTGAGGAGGTTTGAGTTCTAACCCCAGGACTGACATAAACAGCTGGGCTTGGCCCCAAACATCTGTATGTAACCCCAGTCCTGTAGGGGAGCATAGAACTGAGATTCACCCAAGCTTGTGAAAAAGCACCAAGCTCTGGGATCTGGGAGAGTAAGAGACTCTGGCTCAAAATAGGTCATGCAGAAGAGCGATGGAGATGGAGAAGAATGAGTGACATCTCCTCAGTGCACAGCAGGAGAGTGTGTGGGGCCCCACAAGGATGTGTGTACACACACGCGCACGCACACACACACACACACACACATGCACACACGCAGAGATCATCTGCATTTAGCTCTCCTGACAGCCTTGCCTTCTGATTTTATCGAATGTTAGCGATAAAGAGAACATTTCTCTCTCAAGACCAGGGAGGGAGCTTGGGAATTTATCCCTTCCAAGCTAAGAAGGTGCCATGGCTTAACGGATGCTGATGAAGACGTGAGACTCCTGGCTCAGTCATGCCGCATGGTTTGCTCTTCAATGCTTGGAACCATCAGGGGTAGCATCAATCCGTGAAGCAGTCATCTGAGCACCCCTATTCATGGCAGGCATGGTCCTACAGGATAGGAGCTCCAAACTTAGAGAAACTGCATCTTTGATGAAGTACAGTTAGCGTGCCTTCTTGCTCTGGAGAAAATGCTACCCTCCAAAGCTGCTATCAAACATCCTTGTAAAGAAAATTCAGGAAACAGGCAATCCATGCATGGCTTGCATTATGTAGGAGGATGTGAGAGACCCACACAGGATCACCATATGCCTTAGACATACATTTCTTCCTCATAGTGAAGCATTCCACAGACTAATCCCACATATGTAACTCAAAAGTCCACATGTGTCCCTAACTTGTTTCTGAAGGAGTTTATTACTTCTTTAGTGAATTGTATGCTATAATCTGTCTTGAGTCTGCTTCCCTTTTATGAAAAGGACCCATTCTCTGAAATCATCATGTTTAACATTTACTTTATTGTACCTTTGTTGAAAAAAAAAAGTAATACAGGAATCAGAAAAGGAGCTAGCATAGGGATTTCTCTGGCATATGTATTCACGAGTCATTTGGAAGCATGGACAATTTAAACACATTGGTTTACCTGAATAGTGATTAGAAATCTCAAGTTGTGACTCCAGAGTTTCAGTTCCCATGACAACACACAGGTCTGAACAGGCTCTGCTGGCACCCTGGAACTTTATCCCTTCAAAGCATTTTACAAACATCAAGTAATTGATTTTAACAAGGCAGTGGTGAGCTTGATCATTAAGTACTATTATCCACATTTGACTGGCATCATTCCTTTGCCTCAGGCCCCAGCAGTCAAAGTTCAAAGAGAGAGGTAGACTCAGAGAAGGATTCAGGATATCAGGCGTCCCCTCCATATTAATGCTTGTGGACAGAATCTATTTTTGAATATAAAAACACTACTCCCTGCTCTCCTGGCTACATACAGCAAAAGCTCATTCTGTAATACTGTATTTTTCTGCAATGTTGGTTATAAAAATTTTGTTTTAATTCTTTAAAAATTATCGCTCCAGCTCCTCCTATCCTTGGGAAGGATGGCTTTAGGATTTCTTCAATCACCCATCTGCTGATGCTCAGGGTCCTTGTTTAAAATGTCATAGTATTTGTGTATAACCTATATATACCCCCATATACTTCAAATCAGCTCCTGATCACTTAGAGTGCTCAAGAAACTATCAGTGCTCCATTAATAGTTATTATGGCATATTGTTAGGGAATATAGGAAAAGATATCCATATATGTTCAGCATGATACAGTTTTCCCCTTGGAATAATTTTCATAGGAGGTTAAAAAAAGAAAAGATATCTATACATGTTCAGTATTATATAGTTTTCATAGGATGTTGGGTTGGTCTGCAGGTGCAGAACTCTGATATGCAAAGCTGACTATATTTTATTTTCAATTATCTTTATATAATTAACAGATGTACTTATGAAAGAAAAAGGGATAAATATGCAGCAAAAGCTAGACTATGGTCTGGGGAGATGGCTCAGCAGTTAAAGGTGTTTGCTTGTAAAGCCTGCCTCTCTGGGTTCAGTTTCCCAGCACCCTCATAAAGGTAGATGCACAAAGTGGAGCAAGCATCTAGAGGTCATTTGCAGTGACAAGAGGACCTGACACACCTAAACTTGCTCACTCTGTCTCTCTCAAATAAATTTTAAAAAACATTTTTAAGAAAAAAATTAAAACACTATGCTATATTCCTATTACACAGCTACCCAATTTTCTCCTCTCATTAACTCCTTGTGAATATTTCCAGAGATTAACTATACGTATATACGTATGTCCCTTAAATTATGCAACTGATATGCAAGTCCTTCATGCTTCTTTAGATCTTGCTTTTCTCCATTTTTAATCTTATAACTCATTCCATAATGGGACCTTTGGGTATCTCCTTCTTTTAACACCATTGCAATATATTTAGTCAGTCTCTTATTGGAGGGAATGTAGTGTTTTTTTTTTCACAATTTATTATGAGCAGTACCTATTTAGCTAACATTTGCCCAGTGCTTGCTTTATGCCAGGCTCCCCAGGGAATATCCTTGTACTTAATACCATTTCTTTGAAGAGAAAATGTTCCTCCCAGACTCATATGTTAATGCTTGGCCCCCAATTCATGGTGCACCAAAGAACATGGTGGAAAATTTAGGAGGTGGTTCTAGTTGGAGAATGTAGGTGACTGGGGCTATGCCTTCAAAGGTCCTTCCTTGCTCTCTGCTTCCCATCTGCCACGAGGGAATTAGCCTCCACCTCGCCACTCACCCAACATCGATGGAGTCATGGACTGTGGCCCGGACCCTCCAGAACCATGAGCCAAAATAAAAGCGATCCTCCCTTTAAGTTGTTCTCTTGAGCATTACATGACAGCAACACAAAAGTAGCACATAAGAGAAGAATTTTGAACACAGAAGAGGAATGAAAGATGGAGTCAATAAAGTACTTCACAGATCTTTTCAGAATGGAGAATCGAGGGGCTTAAGAATGATGAATGAGTCCTGGGCTTCCAGTGGTGACTTCTAGTGGTTACTATATAGCTAAAGGCAAGAGTGGGCTTAACACCATTGTGAGGGATTTCTCCAAGGCTCTAGGAAGATACTGACACAATGTGTGTTGATGGACAGGGAAAAGTAGGACATGTAAGAATATAGGAGTGACTGAGGCAGGGAGTTTGGGCAAGATCTTGCCTATGGACCTATGTCATGCTCCTCCAACCTACCATGCCATGTTGACATCTAGAGGCATGTCAACATGGCTCTATTGAAACTTCACTCCTCTATGGGGACCCTGGGCCTCCTTGGTTTTCTTGACCAGCTGTTATAAATAACATAAGCATTATTTGTTTTATTCATCATGACTCATCAGACCCCCATTGAAATTATGCATACTAGTCAAAACCCTGAGATATATTCAAAACAAACAAGACAGAAAAACCCTCAGAAATGAAACAAATTAAAGACCATTGAGCTGGCTGTTGTCGCTAAGGGTAGGAAGCTCATCCATACGACAAGGAATTACTCTACTCAGGCATGGAATCAGGCTGATGGCCCAAGGTTAAGGACATGACTGCAGGGTCAGTCAGATCCTTCTGGATGTCCCTAACATTCTTCTTGCAGTGTTTCATGCAAAGGGCTTGGTAGACCATGGAACTATCGGGGATGAGGATGATCCATGTGGTCACAACAGGCCACAGTCCTTTTAAAAGGTTCATACTTTTTTTTAAAAAGTAGTAACATATGAACAGAAGTTTTAAATTCAAGACCATAACTCCAATTGCTATCATCAGAAATAACCACTACTGGAGCTAGAGATGTCAGCTCAGTGGTAAAGCATGTGCTTAGCATGCAAAAGGTCCTACATTCAATCCACAGAATCACAAAAACAAATCCACTATTAATTACATATCATAAATGCTTCCCAGCAGAGTAAAATTGTGTGGCTATACAGTGGTATAAACTTGAAATCTAACCATCACTTTTTATTAATTCAGCAAATATCTTCTTAGTACCTTTTATGGCAAAGGCCTATACTAGATAGAATCTTATAGGAGAGATGGAAAATCATTGGCTCCTACAATATTGAGACAAGTACTGGCCTATTGAGGTTCTGCCAGAAGCATACTCTGAAATAAAGGTTCAAGTGCAGGTAGCTCAGACATGCCATAGACGCTGATAGGGGAATGAGAAAAGGAAGGCAATAAATGCAGGAGTTTTCAAGCCAGCTGCCACTGTGGGCACTGATTTTACCACTGTGGGGCTGCTGGGAGTACTATTAAATACACCCCAGTGTTAATGAGGTATTCACACATCTTCTGTTACTCACTGGCTGAGAGCTGCTCCTGGCTTGTTATCTCATACTTCAACCTATTGTTTCAGAGACTAAAATGAAGCCTTTTTGAGGGAAGGAGAGAGGTGGAAGTTATAATCTGAATAAAGATATGGAGTCATGGGAGATCCAGACATCAGGTCTGTTGCTATGGCAAACACCCAGTAGAAATGCTGATAAAGTATAGCAGAGAAACAGAAGAAAGCGGGCTCGATCCCAGCGGTAGGTTTGGAGAAGTCTTCCCAGGTCAGGATTTGGGGTTAGACCCCAGGGTAATGAACGTTTACCATGTTTGTTTGGCATCTCTACTGTTTGAATGCCCTTTCTGTTTGGAGGGACTTCATAAGTCTGCACCTCTTTAAGACAAAAGCCCAAAACATTTTTTTGCAGTTTTGCTTGAGCTGTGGGTTAGATCTTCAACTCAGGCTCTGTGAAACAGATGTACCCATGCAAAGGCTTGACTTGAAGGCTATGAGCTATCTCTTCCTGAGAAGGACAACTGCTCTGATTGGACTTGACGCCTGCTCCACGGCAGGGAATTCATACCTGGTACTGACAACCTAATCAAATGCCTGTGGCTGGTGAGGTCATAAGCCCTAGGGGGACACTATTATTATTGTTGGTCTAAATGGATATATTATACCCACCAACCTGCCCTCTAAATACTTGTGTTTGTGTCCATAGATTAATGTTACTTTTAATTGTGGTTAGAGAAGCTTCTCTTTTCAAATGATGGTGACCACTGGAGTGACTCAGAATTCACCAAAGTGCTGAGAAGAAATGACAGTGGAGTGAAGTTCTGCACTGAGACCTCCCTATCACAACCGCCGAAGCTCAGGGACCAAAAGAAGTGGAAGAGTGCTTTGCAAGTCTGTCTTCTAGACACAAAGTGGCTGTGGTATTCATGACCTCACCTAGTTGATATTACCTACACAAGACCTCTGTAAAAGGAGCAAAAAATGATGACATCCAAACGGAAGATTGACTAGTTGAAAAGAAGGGATTCAGTGGAGAGAGGCTTTGGGACTGGGAAAAAAAGAGGTGGTAGGAGGGAATTAGGATCATGGTGGATTGTTTCTATGTAAGGAGGTTGTCAATAAAAAATTAAAATAATTTCTTAAAAGAGAGAAAAATAAGCTGAGCACCAAGATTCACTTCTCTCTTCTTCCTGACTGCAGACACAATGTGACCAGCTGCCTCAAGCTCCTGCCACCATGTCTTCCCTGCTCTGGTGGACTAAACAGGCAAGACTGTGGGCTGAAATTAACCTTCCTTCTTTGACTTACTTCTTGTCTGGTGTTTGTAACTGACAAGAGAAGTAGCACTATATTATACACACTGTTTTTATAAGCTGTCATTTATACTATTATAAGTATCTTTCCATGTCAAATATTTAAATGCAATATAATGATAATGTTTAAATAATATTTCCTATATCTTGAATGAATCTCTGTTGTTAGTTAATTAGTTCCAATTTTGTATTCCTATAATCTTTTTTTTATTAAGTAGAAACTTGGTATGACAGATCATGTATTGGTACCACCTTTTCCCTCCACCTTGCCACCATTTATCCGAGGGCCCTCCTTACTGGGATTGCTGGTTTTCACTATGGGGTTGTGGGCTATGAATTGTGTGAGCTGTCAGCCACTGGGGGGGTGGAGCCTCTGGATAGTCCCTCCCACACTTGTGGCTCTTAAAATCTTTCTGCCCGCTCTTCTGCAAAATTCCCTGAGCCTGAGCAATGGTGGATGTGTTTTAAGTCTAATTTAGTGTTGAGCTACCTGCAGCTTCTGCATTTCTGCTTTGATATGTTTTGAGTATCCTCAGTGTCTGTCTCACCATGTGTGATGGTTAAATTTTGTTGTCAACTTGACCTTTCAAGTAATCTTGGGTGGGTCTCTGAGGATGTTTACAGGAAGGCAGCCTCTCAGCAAGGGGCAAGATGTAAGGAAGCTCAAAGGAGCTAGAAGTAAATATCCTTTCCTGTGTGGGCAGTGCAGGAAGGAAATTCCAGAGACTCAGGAAGCCATTAAGTCTGGAATAAGGTTGCAGGACCTCGCCCTAAGGCTATCTAAAGGGAAAGAGATTCTGTCCTTGTCCCTCCTGCCTGTTTGCTGTTCTCTGTGTGCAGTGTTGGTGATGGGTTTGTGAAAGAGGGGTAGCCGCTTTCATTGTTATGGAACTTCCCCTCAATCTGTAGTTTCAATAAATACTTTCCTCCCCCAAATTGTGCCTGGTTTGAAGATTCATCCCAGCGGCGTGTGGCTGACTGTAACACTGTGGAAGCAGCACCCTTGCTCATCTCACCAATTCCTCTATAGTTGCACCTGGGCTCAAGCTCATGTGCAAGAGGTGGTGTATTCCTATAATCTTTGTATGCATCCTCAATTAAATCATTATTTTTAAAAAAAAAAAAAGAATGACTAAGCTGAAAAAAATTGAAGTAACAAAAGACATACAATGCCACCGTTAAGCAAGGACACAGATGGGGGGACCTCTCATACACTACCAGTGGATGCACAAAGTGGCACAGTCACTCTGAAAAATTCTCTGGCAATTTCTCACAAAGGTCAATGTCCTTACCTTATGAACCAGTGATCCACTCTTTTTTACTCAAGGGAAATGAAAACACATTTCTACACAAAGACCTGAAAAAGAAGGTTTATAGCTCTTTTTTCATAATCAAGCCAGCTGATGCTCCATCTCCCCAGCCCCATAGGAGTTAATTTTAATATGTTTAATAATATTAGATGTGTTAAATGCTTGAAATTTTGCCAGTAGTGATGTGGCACGCCTTTAATCCCAGCACTTAGGAGGCAGAGGTAGGTGAGTTCAAGACCAGCCTGGGACTACAGCGTGAATTCCAGGTCAACCTGGACTAGAGCAAGACCCTACCTCTGGGGGGAACAATGCTTGAGATTAGAATAGAAAGAAAAATGCATAAGACAGAGAAGATAGTTGTTCAAAACCAGCAACTGCATTGTTTATCAAGCATTTCATTTTTTTTCTAAATAACCAAAGCCTGCATTTTTTACCCTTGCTAAGATTGTGACTCCTGGAACCTCTTAGGTAAATAGGAGGAAAACTAGACTTTATTTAAAAGGAAAAGCACTAAAAGTGTTCTCAACACACATTCTATTAAAAGTGAAAGACACTTCTGCTCTTCTAAAGATTTCACAGACCAAGTCTCCTAGAGGGAAGCCCCGCTGCTAACTTCCTCAAAGGATGCAAGAAAGTAAGATCTTCTTTCCTCCAATGGATAAAATATCTGAATTTTATCTCAATCTTGAAAAATTCATATCTGTTCATTTCCTGTTCCTCTGCCATGTATCTCACTTGGGAAGCCCAATTTCCAGTTCGCCAGAATTATAAGGGAAGAGAAAGGAAACTACTCAGGGCATGCAATGACTCTCAGATCCTATGCCACTTATCAGTCCATTTTACAATGCCCTCTCCCACCAAGTCCTCTCACAACACTCCTAATCCTTTACAAACTCTTAAGAAATGTGTTGAGAGCTGTAACATATGAACATACTATCATTGATTATTTCCCCATCCTGGCATCCTCTGTCATCCTCTCTCCCAACCCCCATTCCACTGAAGGCTCTCTTCTTTCTAGGTTGTCCTTGCTCTGTTTTGTTCTCATCCCCTGTCCTTCTCTTGGTTACCCACCAGCATGAGGTGGTAAGACCTATTGCCAAAGAAATTGTAGTATGTAAGATCTTAAGTTCTGTGCTAATCACTGGGAGATCATTTGTCACGTTTTTCTCAAGTGGGTTCATTTGATGTTTAAATGTAAACTAGAAATGATATCTATTAGCACAATTTTAGTTTCAGTAAGCAATGTCATCTGGAGCAGCTGCCAGCAAAGTGCAATGATGATTTATCACTGAACACACAAATCAATTTATGCCAAAATTCAGTTGGAGTATGAAACAGCTAGATTTGAAAATTGTTCATTTACTGAACACCTAGACAAACTGTTCCCCAGCTGTTCGATAACCTCATTGAAGATTTATTTGGCAAAGCTGAAAAAAAAAAGGTCAGGCTAGAAACAGTCTAATTGTCTCTTATCTGAACAATGGATAAACAAATTATAGTACCTTTGTACGATAGAATAATACTCAGTAACAAAAGGGAAAGATCAATTGATAATTGGGGCATTGTGGATAGTTCTTGAACTGATTATGATGCCTTAGATGTCAGACAATAAAAACCTCCTTTACCATATGCTCCTGCTGCCATGACCAACCAACCAATCTGACTAAACCCTCTGAAGCCATGAGCCAAGTGAAGCTTTCCCCAGGTAAGTTGTTCTGGCGGGTGTGTTAGTCACAGCTACACAAAAACAACCACAAGTGGCTCATGCCATGCTTCCATGTTTAAGTTTAAATGTCCTTACCTCAGAGCAGCCTTTCCTCCTGGCTCACATCACCTAAGAAACACCCTTTATGCACTCTATTATCTCAGCTTCTCTTCGGTTCTTTACAACCCTGACCTTAGCAGCTACTGTCTGGTATGGTCACTTGTCCATTTTATCAGCTGTGTCTTGCTCTACTAAAGTGGCATCTCCATGGTCTCATTCTGTCTTGTTTTCCCTGACATCTTTGTCATACTTAATGGGGTTCAGATATAGAGTGGGAAGCAGTGCTTAGTAATAACCACATTAGTGTTTAGAGGTTTGGTTCCCTGGTAGGCATTTGTCTAATATATATGAAGCTGGGTTTGATCCCCAGTACCACAAAAAAAGACATCAATAATCAGTGTATAGTGCTTTGGAGGATATATTCTTTTTAAATTTTATTTATTTGTGTGTGTGCGTGTGTATGTGTGTGCGTGTGTGTGCATGTGTACAAGCTCACCAGGGACAATTGCCACTGCAAATGGATACCAGATGCTTTCACCACTTTTTGTGCTTGGGAATTAAATCTGGGTTAGCAGGCTTTGCAAGCACCTTTAACTGCTGAGCTCTCCTCCCAGCCCCTGGAGGATACATTCTTGACACAGTATACTCTGTGAAATGCTATCCCTTCCTTAGGTAAGCTTGCAGAAAACTGAACTGCTGCCACAGCAAAATAAAATGTATATAGCTATGAAATTCATGGTAAATGTAAGCTTGAAACTCACACCCACAAAATACAATGCCAAAGGTAGTGTTTCAGTATTTGTGCATCAATTCAAATAAAGGAACATTCTAGAGCAGAAGTCAATCTTGCCTGGAGTCCTAAAAACAATCTGGACTCCAAGACTCACAGAACACTCATTCTTTTTGTGAGCACAGATTATGATTTCTAGGAACAATGCTTCCCTGCATAGTTTGGGAAATGCCATGAATTCATATAATATTTTACTGGTTAAGTTCCAACACCAAACTTCATGGTGTTTAGGAAAGTGCTCTAAACCTAGATATGGAATCAGCAGCTCATGGTAGGTGAGCGCATGTGTCAATTTGACTGGTGTGACTTCTTGTTTCTCCAAAGAACACCTGTCACATGCAGTACATCTCTCTACACCAGTCTTAGGAATGTAAGCAGCATCCCTGGAGGTTGAACCAAGCAGAGGTCATGTGAATGTCTTCTAGATGGGCATGGTCCCTGGGGAGAGAAGAGAATCCATATGAGAGTTTCTGACAGGCTCATTTTTTTTTTACCAGTCACATATTTGAAAGTGTCCAGAAATGTACATTGCAATACTTTCTCTGCTTGTTTTCAAGACTCTGAGTGTGTCATTCACTTGTGCCAAAAATATTTATTGAGGCCATGAGTTAACTAAACAGGAAAACTTTTCTCTTGCGGAGATCCAGTGAGGAAAGATAAATAATGGCTGAAATAAGCCATTTACACATATGAGGCAATGCTGAGTGCTGTGTGAAAATGAAAGGTGGGAAAGAGGAACAGGGAGACAACAGAGACCAAAGAAGACTTGATTGAAAAACAGAGATTTGAAGGACGTGAAAAGGAGACCCAGCGAACGCTGAGGGAAGCATTCCCAGCAGAGCAAACTGCACATCTCTGAGGCAGTTGGAAGACCAGCAGCAAACTCTGGTGTTGGGAGACAAGGAGCTAGGCAAGATGGCAGGGATGGAAGGTGAGGGCAACGGGAAGATATGAGGCATACAGAATGGAGCCCCTGGCCCATGCACGCAGCCCAGAGTCAAACCCGAGAAGCAAAACAGCCATAACATGACAAATCAAAAAGAAAGAGGGAAAGAAGGGAGGAAAGAAGGAAGGGAGGAAGGGAAGGAGGGAGGGAGGGAGGAGGGAAGGGAGAGGGAGGCAAGGAGAAGGGGGAGGGGGAGGGAAGGAGGGAGGGAAACAATACTTCTTATAGTTACTGAAGCACTTTTTCTACCGGCTACCTTGCTGGCCCCTCACTGTAACGACTTTGTAACCATGCCTATTATACCAGCCCCATAGCTGAGAAAAGTGAGCCACAAAAATGTCAAGGTTCCCACCAGTGCTGCGGTCAAGGACTGCTCTGAGCTGCACCCAGGGCTCATTTCACTGCACCACAGCTCTTCCCCAGCACCAATGGGAGGGGTGGGAGGGGTAGCCCAAGGAAAGGCAGTCTTAAGCAGCCTGAGCTTGCTTTCTTTCCTTTCCTTTCCCTCCTCTTCTTCATCCTAATTCTCTCTCTCTTATTGAAGCACGACATACAGAAAAGGACTCAAGCCCCAAGCAAAGTTTTAAAAAAGAAAATTTGAAGTTTCCCAACTGACAGCCAATTTGAACAACTTTGAGAACATGCCAAAGTGAGGGTAATAAATTCTTGGAAAGACATTCTTTTGGATACACATGAAACCCCTCAGTTCTGTGCTGGGCTTCCAGAGCTCATTATCAGACAGTGTTCCCTACACCACAAAAAATGACTGTGTGGAGACAGTCTTTCCAGTTCACCAGCAAGTTCACCCCGATTCTTAGGGCCACTGGGAAGCCAGCATAACTAGGCAACTGATGGGAACATCTGGGCTACATTTAAATGGCAGCTCAAGAGTTAATTTTTTGAAAAGCAATTTTTTAAAGATAAACAGCTCTGCATTTGTGAATACTGACTCTTCTCAAACATGTTCACTTATATAGGGAGACATCACATCTATTTGCAGAAACAAAGTTAAAAAACACTATAAAAATGTCTTACTTGTCCAAAAACATTTACATCAATCACTGTGACAAAAAAGCACTAAATTTTAAAACAAATTCATATAAAACTATATCAAACTTTAAAAATAAAAACATGAAAAAAGAATTATTCCAAATAATTTTTAACACAATATTCTGTCTGTATGTACAAAATGGGATGTACTCCAAGACTTAAGAATAGCAAATAAATATTAAACATCACTTACTAAGTTCATTGTCAGTAGTCAAAGTGCTGTTATCATTTTGAAATTATTTTATGTAGAATAAGTGTAAAATCTAAACAAAATAAAATCAAGTGATGATATTAATTTTAATTTGGAAGTAATATAAACTAATATTAATTTGTTTCTGGCTGTGTCTATGAAAGGACATAAAACAGTGATAAATGCAATGATAGAACATCCAGTACCCTTAGAAAAATAAATTGCATGCCTCGATCCTCAGGCATCTTCTTGAGCCACAATAACAAGACTGGTTCAGGGATCAAAGGTACATATCAAGCACGCAGGAATAGGATAGCTATGGCCAAATTAGGGGGAAATGTTGGCAATAATGATTGTCCCTTGGTTGTGAAGATAATAGAATCTTAAGTAATACACATTGGGCCATATTAGAATTCAAGAGTTGGAATAAAAGAGAAAGGAAGAAGCTATTTACCATCTTAGGAAGTGACTTTTGCACCAATTTATTCCTGTAAGATTTCATCATTACAGGGAAAAATAATCAAGCACCTCACTTTACCTTTTTATGAAGAAGTGGTTCATAGGTTCACTCACAGTCAGTGAATAAACTCTCCGATTGTAGGACAATTCTAGATAATACATGTAGAAGGGTCAAGAGTCTTAGAACAGGAAGAATTTACAAATGTGAATAAAATACTGATTCGGACAAGAATCATTGCCAGGTGTCAAAGTTGTTAAGGGCAGGTTGACAGAGAAGACGATGTTCACAGAATACCATTAAGGTCTTGTCATGGTTGGATCCAGGTGTCCCCCACAAACAAATGAATGTGTTCTGATAGATCGATCCTCAGCTGATGGCAATTCGGGAATTAGAACCTCATTAGAGCTGTGTTGTTGGGGGTGGGCTTATGGGGTTATAAGCCAGCTTTCCCTTGCCAGTATTTGGCACACCTTCTTGCCGCTGTTTGCAGTGCTGTGGCAGAGGTGATGTCCAGCCCTCTGCTCATGCCATCGTTTTCCCTGACAGAATGGAGTCTCCCCTCGAGTCCGTAAGCCAAATAAACCCATTCCTCCACAAGCCGCTTTTGTCTGGGTTCTTCCTGCGCAGCAACTAGAAAGCTGACTGCAACAGGTCTACAGATTCCTTGCTAATTTACAAAAGAAAAATGTACCTTTATAATACAAAGATCTAGTGGTCATCAATTTAACCAATGATTAATTTAATATCACAAATAGATGACTATTTTGAACAGGTTACAGTTATTAAGCACATAAAATCATCTATGAAGTAGTCATATCAGAATTTTAATCTGGATTTCACTAAGTCTTTAAAATTAACTTCAAATTTTCAGAAAATGTAGTGTAAAGGACCATGAGGAAGCAACCAGGCAAATCTTCTATATGGCAACTAGTCTCTTCAAAACAAACAACAAGATATAGAAAACAAAAGCTGAACATCACTAATTATCAGAGAAATTTAAATCCAAACCACAGGAGACATCATCTTGCTCTAGTAGAATGGCCATTGTTAAAATGACAAGAGATAAGAATTGGAGAAGATGTGGAGAAAAGGAAAGACATGTCATTGTGGAAATGTGAAATAATGCATCCTTTATTGGAAAACACTATAGAAGTTCATCAAAAAAAAAAAAAAACCACAGAGCTACCATATATGATCCAGAAATTCTCCAGCTGTATGTCTGAAAGAAGTGAAATCAGTGTATGGAAGAGCCATCCGTGTTTATGTTTATAGCTGAGAACTGGAGACCACCTAAGTATCCGTCATCTGATGGATGTTTAAAATATGGTATATCTACACACCAGTGGATTATTATTATGCCATAAAAATAATGGATTTCTGTCATTTGCAACATAGAAGGAACTGGAAGGTCTTACCATGAAGGGATAATCCAGGCACAAGTGTCCAGTAAAAGCATCGGTCTCAAACCACTCGTACCATGAGTGCTATGAGTGGGGAATATAGTTGAGTTAACTTTGCACCTGAAGAAAATAAATTTAATCAGCCCAGAAGCCCCCTGCTCTGGCACTAGGAGGAAGGTGAGCCCTTGAACCGAAAAACCCAGGACACTTAGCAGCAGGCCAACTACCCAGGCTACCTAACTGTGCAATTAGAATTTGGATGCTGACTTGGTAAGGGCATGTTATCTCCCTATGTAACAAATGCCTTATGTTATTTGATATATAGCTTCCCTCAGGGCAAAAGCTTTGCTCAATAATCCCCTGGCTTGCAGCTAACCCCCAAGGACATATTCATCTACAAGCTACAAAGTCCTCATTCAAACTCTCCCCCCCTCCCCCGTGTGTGACTATAATTCCTCTCATTTGCTTCAGGTAGCTTATTACCCAAATATTGTGGGAGAACTCTTCTGTGGGGTGCCTAGTGAGTGAAGGAAAGGAGGTGAAGATCTCCCTGGCCTGGCACATTATAGAGAAAGCACTGGCCACAGTGCATTGCACTTGGTGCTTGGGGAAAGAGCCAGCCTTGGTGACACACCACCAAGTGGATGTCATCTCTCAGATGCACAGAGATTCCATGAGGAACCACACTTCAGAGGAAGCCTCCCCAAGGGCAGGAAGTATACCATTCTGTGTACCAGCATCCAGTCCAGTTTGAGAACCGGATAAGCTAGGTAAGAATTTATCAATTGAATAAATAGATGAATGACTGTCAGACAATGTCTATGTGATTCAGACTGGAAAAGGAAGGGCAACAGGATAACAAAACCATATGCTTTACCTTAAACTAAATGAGCAAATGATTTGATTCACAAGCCAGAAAAATAAAACACTGGCAGCTATCTGAAGCTACCCATTTGGTTTGGTGAGTCCAAACAATTTCTAAGCTGGCATAGTAAGTGGGAAGAAGGTTGTAAATGTAAGTGAGATACCCAAACATGACTAGAAACAATTTGTTTATTTATGCTGAGAACCAAAATATTACATGATCAACACCCAAAGCCCAGGACTCTTAAAACCCTGTTTGAAATACCACTCTCTGGTATTTCTAGGTTAAGAGTGTCAACCCTCACCCCTCCCTCCTTCGGTCAACCACAGGGGTTTCCATTTCACTCCCAGAAGCATCACAAAATCCTCCCCTAACTTTCAAAGCAAACTCTTTCAATTTGCTATGTTGTTGTAAAAACAGGGTGGTAATGGAGAAGGGAATGCTGTGAAATCAAAGAAGCAATGATAATTCTAAAAAACATTTCAAAATTCCCCTTTGGTCTAGACAGTTGTTTCTGAGAATTCCAAACCTAGAAACACACAATAGAAACAGTAAAAATTCTCCAAGATTTTTTTTTACCTTTTCTCATGCAATTTCTCTCACTGCCCTTCTCCAAATCAAAAGAGCTAAGTCTTGTGAGAAAAGAGAAGCCAAGCTTGTTGGGGTTGGCACAGGGTAACCATTTGCTTGAATTCTTTTTGAAAACTGAAAACATCATCCTGAAGGCCAACTCGCAAGGTCCAATGCAGGGAAGTCAGGAAAAATCAAGACTTGTGACCCACCCATCAAGCCTGCCTAGGTAGCTGACCAAGAGAGGGGAGTTCCTAGGGCTTAAGTAGAGATCCTAAGTCTGCCCTGGTCCAATTATAGCTGTCTCCCCTTCCATACCATCAAGGAGAGCTGTCTGCCAAGCTTCTGTTAGGCTCCCTGACAAAATCACCTGGTTTTGAACTGACTGTGATAATAAGAAATCCCAGGAACTCCCATGTCCTTTCTTGGCTTCTCCTCAACAGAACACCCATCTGTGGCCTCTGAATACAATTGTGTTGGCTTGGTTCACACTGATCCAACCGCCAGGGTTGGGAGGGTGTCCAGCTAGGAGTTAGGTAACTGCCCTGGAAAGCATCCGGTCTTCTGTTAATGTTAAACATTCGTGGACATTTGGTCAATGGCATGGTCCTCATCCTCAGGCTGGAGAGCTCACCGTAGGGTTTTCCCCTTTTTAGGAAATACATTTTCTCTCACTCTGAACATTCTTTCTTTCTTTCTGCTCCTCCAGGTTAAAGCCAGTAAGCGCTTGCTACTCACTGGAGAGTGAAAGAGGCCCAAATCCATTTTGAGTCACCTCTCATCTAGTGTTCTAAATCCCAACTTTAAAGCTCAGTCTGCTCTAAGAAAGAAACCTGTCAAGTTCCTGAGGCCCAGAAATAATTCTTTTTAAAAATATTTTATTTATTCATTTTCAAGCAGAGAGAGAGAGAGAGAGAAAGAGAGAACCAGGGCCACCATCTTGTGGGTCTGGCTTATGTGGGTCCTGGGAAATTGAACCCGGGGCCTCAGTCACTGGAGGCAAGTGCCTTAACCACTGAGCAATCTCTCCAGCACCAACCCAGAAATAATTCTTTTTTAAAAATATTAATTATTTTTGTTAGTGTACAAAATAATGTGTTTTATAATGTACTGTACTCATATGCATCCACACTATACTCTAGATTACCCATGAGAGAGAACATGAGAAGCTCTGCCTTTCTCCCATGACCCTCTCTTATTCCCCATTCCCTAAGACCCATTCCTCCTCCATAGTTCTCTTCATGTCCTATACATATGTGTATTTAAATCTATATTCCACAGATGAAAGTAAATGTGTGACATTTGTCTTTCTGAGTCTAACTTGGTTTAATATGATGATAATCAGTTCCATCCATTTTCTTACAAATGACATAATTTCATTTGTCGTCGTCCTTTGTTTTCTTTTTAAAATTTATTTACTTTTGTCAATTTTATATGTGTATATGATTCATTTTGATCCCACTCCCCCAAGGGTCCTCTCGCTTCCTCATTCCCCTCTGACTAAAATCCTTCTTAGTCCCACTTCCATGCCTTGGCATGTAGCTCAGTAGTAGAAAGCTGGCCTGCATTCAATCCCCACTATCTCCAAAACAAGCAAAAAGTAATTCTTAGGCAGAAGTGTCAATCACCTGGAGTGCCCCAGAAATGCCAGTGCACTACATATGTAGTGAGACAAACGTCATCACCTAACAAGCACTCTGGGTCATTCACACCAGGTGGACAAGGACTACACCACACACACACACACACACACACACACACACACACACACACACACACACTGCAAACAGAGAGAGACAGAGACTGAGAGAATGATACGGAGAGAGAATATAGGGGCACTCCAGGGCCTCCAGCCACTGCAAACTTCAGATGCATGTGCCACTTTGTGCATCTGGCTTTATATGGACACTGGGGAATTGAACTTTGGTCATTAGACTCTTCAGGCAAGTGCCTTAACTGTTGAGCTATCTCTCTAGCCCAAGGACTACATTTTTAATAAAAGAAAAGTCCGAAGTCTTAAGAGCTAAAAACAGCTGGTAAGGGACGATGTTCTGGGGAACTTGGTGCTATGTGGCCACTTTGGTATGTGGCTGTCTTTGAGGAGGACAGGGTTGCAAGGCATGGAGGTGTCCAACGCCTGTTGCTCCTTTGAGATGCTCTTCACCACTTGGTCCCATCCAGCAAGGATGGGACAAAAAGCAAAAACTGTAAAACAGCAACCTGCAGCCCATGACTGGGACTCGTGCCTCTGCCACCCTTGGTACCATTTCATGTCAACTCAGTCTTAGTCCCACTGGTCAGAGCTCACAACTGGAAGAGAAACAGAGGAACTCCACTCACTTTTGGCCTTTGGCATTGTCATGAGAACTGAGCTGTTTGTCAGTCTCTGGCCTCAAACTTCAGCAGTTTTCACTTGACATCCCTCAAAATAATTTTTAAATATTTTTATTTATTTGAGAGAGAGAAAGAGGCAGGCAGAGAAAGAGAGAAGAAGAAGAAGAAGAAGAAGAGGAGGAGGAGGAGGAGGAGGAGGAGGAGGAGGAGAAAAAGAAAAACAAGAGGAGGAGAAGAAGAAGAAAAAGAAGAAGAGGAGGAGGAGAAGAAGGAGAAGGAGAAGGAGAAGAAGAAAAGAAGAAGAAGAGGAAGAGGAAGAAGAAGAAGAAGAAGAAGAAGAAGAAGAAGAAGAAGAAGAAGAAGAAGAAGAAGAAGAAGAAGAAGAAGAAGAAGAGGTGTGCCAAGGCCTCCTGTCCCTGCAAACAAACTCCAGAAGCATGCACCACTGTGTGCATCTGGCTCTACATGGGTCCTGGGGAATCAAAACCCTGGCTGTCAGGCTTTGTAAAAAAGGGCCTTTAACCAATGAGCCATCTCTCCAGTCCCAAAATAGTTTTTAAAACAATCTCACCTATTTCCCAGTTGACATCTAGCATTTTACATGGCAAGTTTAAACAGCTGCAAAGGATATACTTTCACAGCCTGTTCTACAGTTTGATATGTTTAAATTAAACTGTGTTAAGAACCTTTTACATGTAAAAATAGGGATGATTTAGTGCCCACCATCCTCCATCCACCTATTTAAGGTATGCATAGCAGTATATGACCAAGATGCCTGCATATCATGTTTACTATTAATAATAGCCTAGATGTCCATGAACAAATAAATGGATTTTGAACATGAGCAAAGTCCATGACATCTGTGCATGCAGATGTCATACTCGAACCATCATTCTGTGCAGTTAATACACATTAATCAAACGAAAATATCAAAGTAACCATAAATTGGTCCTTTTTTGGTAGTCAGAAGTTTTATAGGAATTCATTTTCCTCTTGAACTCATATGTCCATTTGACTTCTCCAACAAAATTTCATCTTAATGCATTCATTTTTATCATCTTTTATGGTTCATTTCATCATTTTGCCTCTGTAAAATATATTTGTATATGATCTATATAGATAGAAATACACATATATGCCCTATAGAGATACACATAGAATATGCATGTGTTGATATGTATAAATATATTCAGCTACATATAGAATGCACGTATCTATGAATATACTTCACTTTCAAGATCACGAGCTAAAATAAGATCAGTTACTTATAACGGGGAGGAAAGTAACAATGGTTACACTCGTCGGTACTCTGACTAGTGCATTCATGATCCCTCAGTGATCCAATAGGAATATGGCTAATTTTCAATATGTTAACATAATAAAGTTATCAATAAAAAAGATAGGGAACAGAAAACATCTCTGTGTCCATCTTTTCATTTATGAAGAGGGACCTCTTATAGCATTAGTTACTCCTACATGGCAAGAAGTGGCCAATCCTTTTGAAAGGTATAAGCACTGGTTATTACCTGCCTACAGCCATATGAGATCACAGAACAGACATTACAGGATGATCCAAGTGGCACTCTATGGACCAAAAGATGCTATACCGTAGGTCCTGGCCCCTCTGAATTCACCCTTTTCCATTCTCTTTCCACTCACCCTGCTGACCACTTGCTATTCCTCAGTCAGGTCAAACATAC
>PVHP010003409.1:0-78827 GCA_004024765.1 Zapus hudsonius
AGGCTCCTCCGTTGCACAGGTGCTCCTTTCTTGGTTTGCTGTTCTCTCCCAGTAGGAGGTGTGGGCAGCCTACTCATGGCAGCCGATTGTTTTTCGTGTCAGTGGTCTCTGTTTACTCCAGCTGTTATTGATCATTTTCCCTTGGCAGTCTGTGCAGTGCCTTCTAGCACTACACTGACTGCCTTCTGGGGGCTGGATATTTATCCTTTTTTATGCAGAGATAAAAGAGAGACAGACAGAGAGAATGGGCATGCCAGGGCCTCCAGTTGCTGCAAACGAACTTCAGATGCAAGTACCACTTTGTGCATCTGACTTTACATGGGTACTAGGAAATTGAATCACCTTTCCAGCCCCTTCTGTCTTGAATCTTTAAACAATGTGTACATTATTGTGTAAATTACATTAAAATATTTGTGGTTTTAAATACTTGTGGTTAAATTAAATATTTGTGGTTTAAAAACAGGAGTTTTTAGGCTTTTCAGGCAAGCGCCTTAATGGCTGAGCCATCTCTCCAGCCTTCATTTGAAATTTTTAGTGAGCTTTTGCCTTCCTTTCCTCCCTGGAAATACTTCTATGAGCTACTTATATTTTGTACAGAATTGTACTTTCTTCTTGTAAACAGTGGAATATGTATTATCTGTGGCAACCTTTACTATAAATGCAAAAAGACCATGTGACCCATACACCTTAAAATATTCTCTATCTGATGACCCCTTACAGAAAACAAAAACAAATCAAACTAACAGCTTAAGTGGTATATTTTTCATGTTCAACTAAGATGAGTTGGGTCATACAGAGATTAAAGACCTTGCATAGTTTCGCAGTAGTAAGAGAGCCAGGATTTGAATGAAGTCAGTTCTAATTGGTTATAAAATTAAACCCCCATTGTAAGGTCCAGTCCCCCGAAGACAGACCACCAGAGACTCAATCAGCAAATGCAAGGGTCATTTATTTGAACAGGTTCGAACCCGGACCGTAGTCACACAGTAAGCTGAGACCAGCGGTGTCCAGTGCAGGAACTCAAGCCTTTTTAAAGACAGGAGTAAACAGTTTGCGTGGGCTATTTTTTCATTGGTACATTCATATGTTCATATTTATGGCGTGCGTGGGCTTTTCAGTCCAGGGTTTATGTTTAGTCATTCTGCGCAAGCATTTCACAGAAGCCAAGTAAGCGGTTACTTATTCTTATCCTTCTACATTCCTATGGTGCAGTCAGATAAGCAGCTAGTTATTCAACGCCGCCCTCCTGTGCTCTATCTGACAGCTGCACATCTGCTGTTCTTCTCAAGATCTATGGCACAGCTACTTTTCTGAGTTTAAGTGAGCAGTTTAAGCATTTTGCATTTAGCCTTTATTCTTTTTTCTCTGTAATTGGAAAGTTGGCTTGTCTTAGAATTTGTCTTTTCCTCATGGTACAATTGATGGCTTCTTAAATGGGATGAAATATGACATATATGTCCTATTTGAAGCACATTAATTGGAAATCATAATAAATCTGGTCTTGACTCAAATACCATTTAAGAATTAACTTGAAAACTAGCTCTCAGATCTTATATGAACAAAAATTACTAAGGAATAACGTTTTTTAAAGTGGAAGAAACAGTTTATTGAGGAAGAAAAGCACTGTTGAGAATAAAAGTAGCCCGTAGCTGGAGAAATATTAGAAGCTCAATGGCTCTAAAATGTTTTTCTTTTTATGAGAAAGGCAAATGTAGAAGGAAGGAATGGCATGCAAGAAATGTTTTTGCAAATATAAATAACCAAGGATTGCATAAACAGTAATAATGAAGTTTTCTTTGCAAAGGTCGGAGAGATTTGGATTTAAAAGTAGTAGGTAGCAGGTAGGCTGATACTTAACTAGCAGCACACTGACCATAGCCACATTTGTGAGATATCTATAGCAAGTGTTCCTGGAACCTTCGTCACACATAGCTCTCTCCCTTTGTAGAAACATCTGGAAGGTCTCTAGGACCTTTCCCCCACTGTTGTTGCCATGTTATTAAAAATTTTGAATAGTATCAAATAAAATGTAAGATAATAAGTAAGTAATAAGCATTAAAGTGTTCTAATGTTCTTTTATCATATACATACATAGTTGGACAGAAAATTTGATTATTCTATATATAAAGTATGCATGTAAAAATTTAAGTCATCCCAGTAAGAATAGAGTTAGATTGTGTAGCTTTTAAGTCCATGCAGTGGAAAAGAATTGGACTATTTAATACCAGAAGCAAATGAAAATAAGAAAAATTGTTGTAAGTAGAAAGTTGAGTTATAAGTTGTGGCTATGACACAAAACCAATACTTAACACTTCAGTCGAGTCTGTTTGATTGAATTTAAGAGTAAGACACATGAGATGCCATGGAAAAGTTGAAAGTTAACTCCTATTTGGATCAGTTCAAAAAGGCTTTATTTTAGGTCTGTGTGGTGACATATGCCTTTAGTCCCAGCACTTTGGAGACAGAAGTCAGAAGATTCCTGTGAGTTGAGGATAGCCTGGGGCTACAAAGTGAGTTCCAGGTAGCCTGGGGTAGTGTGAGATCCTGCCTTGAAACAAAAGTCTTTAATTTTACAGAAGTGTTTCATGAATGATATTGAACTGCCTAAAGATAAAATATTTAAGATAGATATCTATTATTTAAAAGTACAATTAGTACTGGAGAGACTGCTCAGCAGTTAAAGCGCTTGCCTAAAAGTGGTTATATTAGGTAAATTTTTAGAGCTTACTTTACATATATCTTTTCTCCAAAGCCCCCGTTTTTATTATTTTTTTATTTTTTATTTTTTTACTATGTAGTAATGATAAATTAAACATGTAGGGGATGAAGCATATTAAGAAAATTAACTTGTGAGCCCTTCCTTTTTATCCTTATGTCTTTATCCCAGAGATATGCTCTAAGCTGTTTTCTCATCTTTTAAAAATAGCTTCAACATACATATGTGTATGTATTCCTTAATATATTTCTGCTTGTTTTTGAACTTGATACAAATTGAATAATTATGTTTGTAGTCTTTTTTGTGTATAGTCTTCTGTGGCATTTTTTTTACTCATTCTTTTTGTTTATTTTGTTTTGTTTTTTAAGATGGGATTTTGCTCTAGCCCAGGCTGACCTGAAATTCACTATGTTGTCTTTCAGGGTGGCCCCTAACTCACAGAGATCCTTCTACCTTGGCCTCCGCAGTGGTGGAATTAAATGCTTGTGGCACCTCCTGTGGCCTATTTTTAACTCTAATATTTCCAAGATTCATTCATAATATCACATAGAATCCATTTAACTGCAGTTTCTCTTCCCTCCCCTCTGGTTTTTTGAGGTAGGGTCTTGCTCTAGCCCAGGCTGACCTAGAATTCAATATATAGTGTCAGGGTGAACTCATGGTGATCCTCCTACCTCTGCTGGGATTGAAAGCATGCACCACCACACCCAGCTATTTAACTGCAGTTTTATTCTGTTGTTTTGGTGTTGGTTATATGTATTAATGGAGAGCATAGGCATTTGTGTTATTTCTATTTTTATTTTATCTTATGTTTACAATTTTATTTTATATATCTATTTGGAGGTAGGGTTTAGCTCAGGCTGACCTGGAATTCACTATGTAGTCTCAGGGTCTCCTTAAATTTATGTTATTCCTCCTACCTCTGCTGGAATTAAAGGGGTGCATCACTATGCCCAGCTTTACTACTAAATTTTTTCTTTAGTTTGGAGAGAGAGATAGAGAGAATGGGCACATACAGGGCCTTTTGCCACTGCCAAATGGAACTCTAGATGCACATGCCACTTGGTGCATCTGGCTTTACATGGGTACTTGTGAATCGAACCTGGAAAATCAGGGTTTGTAGGCCAGTGCTTTAACCACTGAGCCATCTCTCCAGCCCCCTGCTTTAGTATTTTCATTCATTTAGTATTTTCATGAACATTTTAAAATGCATCCAAGGATTTCTCTAAAGTTTGATTACAAATGACTTTTAGATCTACTTTGAGAGTTTTAAACTAGACCTAAACCTAAATCTCTAAGAGAGACATATTTGTCTGTAACACAGTCTGGTTATGGGGTCTTTGCAGAAACATTTTCACAAGATGCTGATGGCACCAGGATTTGCAGTTATCATAGTAGTAGCTAAAATTGCCCACTGTGTATGTTTTCATCATTAGAAACTAGTTTTCAATGGTTTTCCAACATAATGAAGTTAGTTTATACTTAGTGTTTTATAACTTTCTACTTCCTCCTGTATATTATCAAATACCGTAAAGTTTGGTAATACTTTGTTTATTTTAATTTATTTAAAAGCCAATAATTTTGACTTCAAATAGTTTTATGGTTCATTCATGTTATAATTTTATCATAGTCCTTATCACTGCATATTATAACACCTTCCCACTTCTCTATTTAAATCGCCATTTTAGCCCTGAAGCAGTTTAAATGTTTGACCTATTCTTAGTCTGAAAAGGGCTTAGTAGTGCTACTTGGCAGGTAGGTTCCAGCTGGAAACTTGTTTGGGAAGGATTCTTCTTGTCAAGTCATATATTTTATTGCATGGTATCTTTCTTTTATGGAAGACAAACTATTTTCTGTATGTTGGGCTTTTTTTTTAATTCTTTTTTTTATTGTCCATAATGAGTTACAATATTTAGTGGTCAAACAAAGAGTTTTTATCCCCAGTTCCCCGCTGCCCCTCGCTCCCCAAACCACTGGATAACCTCCTCCATGGGTCGTCTGGATCAGTCCCTGTGACAGGGGACCATGGATAGCCTAGTATTCAGCCAGGTTCTCCTGGCCATGCCTCTGGATAATCTCCCCTACCACGGTTCTCACAATCTTTCCGCCCCCTCTTCTGCATAGTTCCCTGAGTTGTGGTGGATGAGTATTAAGACTGCTTTAAGGTTGTAAGTTTAGGGGTCTTTGTGTCGAAGATCGTTGGTTTCTGTCTCACTGGCTTATCCTGTGTCTGTGGCTGTGGGTCCCTTGTTCATCCCATCATTCTCTGCGGAGTTCCGTATGGATCCTCCACGGTATGACTGTGGTGGCTCTTCTCTTGCCAGACTCTTAGGTATCGGCCTACGGTCCATTGGAAGGGTTAGATGGGCCCCAGCTCTCTCGCTGCATCCTAAAAAATACAAACATAATCTCCATCGGAGAGTGTGATCAGTGTAGGTTAAAAAATATACACATTTCTGGGTTACCTAGATTCTAATTTTTAGTAGCCTCCCCGTCAACCGGTCCCATAGTGCATCTTGTCTTGGGAGCCCAAGAGTATGTGATCCGGTGCCTGTCGCCCTGAATCCCAAGTTCCAGACAAGGGGTCCCCCTCACTAAGTGGAAAATTGGCCGAATTTGAAAGCTGTTGATTGTCTCCCCCAGGCCAAGGCTCCGCCATTGCACAAGTGCTCCTTTCTTAGTTCGCTGTTCTCTTCCAGTAGGAGGTGTGGTCAGCCTACTCATGGCCGCAGATTGTTTTTCATGTCAGTGGTCTCTGTTTACTCCAGCTGTTGTTGATCAGTTTCCCCTGGCAGCCTGTGCAGTGCCTTCTAGCATTACACTAACTGCCTTCTGGGAGCTGGATACCGTTCCGGACGTTGAAGGGTCTCTCAATGCGGATCGATGGCATTCTGTGGTTTCTTCAGCAACAGGGTTTTGCCTCAGGCCTGGGGAGGGCACCCAAGAGCTTTGACAGAATTCTGTCTTGTAGTTGGAATCTCATGAGTCGCTTTGGTCAACAGCTCAGTGAGGGAAGGAACCAGTGGTTGGAACCAGGGGTTGTCAGGCTGATCTAATTATTCACAGGATTAGGCTCTCTCCCCTACCACTCATGGCCCCTCTTGCCAGTCGACGCTCACTACTTACTCAATAGGTTATAGTATGCTCGTGAGGATTTTATGTTTTTGAACCTAAGTATGTTTTATCCTCATGCTTAAGCCATTCCCCTCCCCCATCCCTTACCCCTCATTCATAACCTCTCACTTCATTCTACTAGTTTGCATTAAGAACACGGTTATCCTGGTTAAGGACCACATATGAGGGAGAATATGCGGCATTCGATTCTCTGTTCTTTTGAGTGTTCGCTTAGTAAGATCTGCTCAAAGTCAGACCATTTTTTCCTAAATTTCGATATATCATTTTTCCTTTCAGCTGAGTAAAATTCCATTGTGTAAATATACCACAGTTTCTCTGTCCATTCCTCCATGGATGGGCATTTGGGTTGATTCCAATATTATGAATTGAGCTGCTATAAATATAGTTGTACAAATGTTTCTGCGTCGAGATGTGACATCTTGTGGATAGATGCCTAGTTGAGAGATAGCTGGGTCCATTGGAAGGTCTATGTCCATTCTGTTCAGAAGTCTCCACACTGCTTTCCATAGCAGTTGAACAAGTTTGCAATCCCACCAGCAGTGAACGAGGGTTCCTTTTTCCCCCGCATCCTCACCAGCAACGATTGTTGTTGGTTTTCTTTATGATTGCCATTCTGACTGGGGTAAGGTGGTATATAATTGTGGTTTTGATTTGTATTTCCCTGATGCTTAGGGATGCTGAGCACTTTCTCAGGTGAGAAAAGGCCATTTGTGTTTCCTCCTCTGTGAATTCTCTGTTGAGATCAGTGCCCCATTTTGTGAGGGGGCAATTTGGGTTTTTGCTATTAATTGTTTTGAGTTCTCTGTAGATTCTGGAAATTAGGCCTCTGTGTTGTAGCTGGCGAAAATCATCTCCCAATTTGAAGGGGGCCTATTGACTTTGAGAACAGTGTTTTTGTCTGTACAGAAGCTTTTGAGCCTGATCAGGTCTCATTGGTTAAGTGACTGTTGCACTTCCTGGGCTACTGGAGATTTGCTCAGGAAGTTGTTCCCTACTCCTATCTCATGTAAGGTTCCTCCAACTTTTTATTCCAGGGTGTTCAGGGTTACAGACTTGATATTGAGGTCTTTGATCCATTTGGAGTTGATGTGTGTGCATGGTGAAAGGAGTGGGTGTAATTTCATTTTTTTACACGTGTTTATCCAATTTTTCCAGCACCATTTGTTGAAGATGCTATCTTTGGCCCAACATACATTGTTGGCACCCTTGTCGAAGACTATGAAGCTGAAGTTACTTGCATTAAAGGCTGGGTCTTCAATTCTATTCCACTGGTCAGACTGTCTGTTTTTCTGCCAATACCATGCTGTTTTAGTTACTATGGCTTTGTAGTATGTTTTAAAGTCAGGTATGGTGATACCTCCTGCGTAATATTTTTTTGCTCAGAATTGTTTTAGCTATTCGAGGTCTCTTACCCTTCCAAATAAATTTTGAGATTATTTTTTCAATATCTGTGAAGAAGTAGGTTGGGATTTTTATTGGCTTGATTCCCCAACACCCACAAAGCCAGATGCACAAAGTGGACATGCATTTGGAGTCCCTGGTGTGCCCATTCTCTTTGTCTGTGTCTCTCTTCTCCTTCTCTCTGCTTGCAAAAAAAAAAACCACTTTTTTTAAAAGAGAAATAGCCCTTGTTCCTTTAGAGGGGATTGGTAGTCTCTTTAAAAAGTCAACCAAGGGCTGGAGAGATTGCTTAGTGGTTAAGGCGCTTGCCTGCAAAGCTTAACCATCTGGGCTTGATTTCCCAGTACCCATGCAAAGCCAGATGTACAAAGAGCCTTGTGCATCTGGAGTTTGTTAGTAGTGGGTAGAGGCCCTGGCACTACCATTCTCTGTCTCTCTCTGCTTGTAAATAAAAGAAACTCAGACAACAAGTAGAAGAGTAAGTTCCCAGGCTCTAAGCAGACTTTCCACATGGATTTAATGCACAATTGGAATTCAGATCCAGATTAATTAAATAAATAGATATTTGTCTTTCTAGAATTTTTTTTAGTATGTAAATATATATGTGTATGTTTAAGGAAGACCATTTAGGAAGCCAATAAATCAGGGCAAATTGTATTGCTTTTTAGTAATTATGTCAGAGTATTTAAGACATTTTCCCTAAATACTCTAAACCTTTTTATTTGGAATATTCAGAAAGGATTGTCTGTTATGTATGTTGTTTTTCAGAGCACTTAATGAAATGTGGAAATGCCAAAATCTCCTCCGACATCAAGTAAAGGACTTGCTTGACTTAATTAAGCAACCAAAAGTAAGTTAGATTTTAGAGAAAAATTACTTTTGATGTTAATTTTTATAAAACACATGTATTTTAGGCATTATTTACCATTGCTGCTGCTTTTACTACTTAGATAACTAATTGCTAGGAAATTAGTTACTTTTTTGGCAGAGGAGTAAGATTATAAAATATAGAATTATTGAAAGCTTGGGAATAAAATAAAGTGACTCTTTATCTTGCCATGCTTTTTCCAATGTCTTTGTACAATCTTGTGGTTTTAAAACATTTGTATAATCATACTTAAATATTTTTATAATTTTTAATATGGTGACTTGAAAGAATTATTTGGTTGTAATTTATTGAACCGTGGTATTTATTCAGTGAGTCTAAATTCATTAAGTTTCATCTGGTGCATTAGAGTGCTTCTACGCACCCTTCTCCCACTTTGAAACGGCTGTGTGGTTGGTTGGCCTATGACAGGTGTAAATTATCTAAAAAGTATTGACCTGGTTACTTTAAGGTGCACTAAGGAAATAATGTAAGATTGTCATTTATTACTAGTCCCTAGTTATCCCTTTACCCCCAACTCCCTGTCTCCTTTCATCATGTACATCTCGAGCTTATAGGACATAGATCAATAGAGATGCATTTTCTATTTCTCTAGGCATGAATTTGCCAGTTACCTTAAATATCCATTAATTAACTGCAGTTGTTTCAGTGATTTAGAGTGAACCTCTCACTAATTTTTTAAACCTGTGTGATGTGAAGGCTTTAAGAACCAAGAGATTTTGTACTTCTTGTTTGTGTAATTAATGCTTATGTTTCAAAGTATTTTTGTTTTATAGGCTAACAGTAACCTTTTTAATGCTTTATTGACTATAACTTGGTGTTTTTTCTGTGTTCATTGAACCTTTTGGAATATATTTGCCCTATCATAAGTGACTTATTACTGCTTTCTTCCTCTTGATCTCAACTTCTGTGGGTAAGCATGTGTCAGTGTGTGTGACAGGCAGCAAGCCAGTGTGCTTTTTAGTCAGCAGCCCCTGGGTAAAGGCCTCCTGTAGTCATCCTGAGCTGTAGAATTTTCCTTGTCTTCTGGTATAATATGCAGAAGTCTTTCTTACAAATAGATGTTCTAGGTTGCACATGTAATCTTGACTCTAGACATTATTGAAGGCATGATATTAGCCAGGTAGTATGAAGTTCACATATCAAATAAGCATGATGTGGAAGATTGCAAATGTTTTTAAGAGTATTACTATCCCTTTAAACTTGATTTAATTGACAGGAGCTTCTTAGCTTCTCTGGTAATAAAAACTTGGCAGGGTTCCATGGCTTTGCACTTGTAACTCCACCCATTTAATGTAGGATTTAAAATAGCTGAAGAAAGTTACAACTGTGGTAAAAGACATAGGTCTGGAGCACCTTTCTGAAGGATGTCATGTGGATTCTTATCAGGGAATTTCAAAAATTTTTTTGTATGTGTGTTTTACAGACTGATGCCAGTGTGAAGGCCATATTTTCGAAAGTGATGGTTATTACAAGTAAGTACTTTAAATCGAAGCATATAATTTATTGCATGAAATTTCAATTTAGGCTGAGATAACGGAGAAAATGATTAAAGTATTTTTGTGATAGACAACACACAGCTCAGTTTCCCTTTTCCTGATTTTCATCTACTTTGCATTCTATGTAAAACTTTAAATTTTCTTCGCTTGTTTAAATGAGCAAGAGCTGGAGAAGAAGGATTTGTTATATAAAGTCACTTTTGAGAATTAAATTAAGTCATTATGCATGCTTACTCTTTTGATGTTGCTTGCTTTAATATTAATCTGATTCTAGTTTTGTATCGAGTGGAAATTCAGAGTGAAAGATAATACCTAATTACTTAATAGCTTCTTTGCAAAAATACTTCTTTCTTTAACAGATGCTGAATAAAATGTTATTGATTACATTTAGCAATAAATGTAAGAGGATTGTTTGGCACATCTCTACTCAGAGCAGGACTCGGGAAAAGTAGATGGCTGTGTGCTCATTTGCTTTTCCTCTCACTTGGGTGACTGTATAGCAGATGCACCTAGTGGAATGAATCTTCTGAACTTCCACCTGGTGATAATGAAGAGATGTCATATGCTAACTGTCTTTCACAAGATGTATAGGGGAGGAACACTAAGACACTGAAGAGAACAGCAACCTCATTCACTGGCTTTGGATTAAGTAATTGGAGTTTTAATGTATGGAGTTTTAATGTTTTAATGTAATGAATAGGAATAGATCTTTTAGAACCTAAGTATCTTCACCTAGGAAGCTAAGCACTATCCAGTCCTTTCTGATAACTTGCTAAAGCAAGTGAGTTTGTGCTTCTGCTTTTTTAAGACTATGTCCTTAGTATTTGCTTGTGGATACTGTTTTCTAGAAGAGATTGTCCACTTTTTTCCCCAATATCTTTTCCTCTAGCAATTTTCTGGATACTGTTTCTAGAAATGCTAAGTATTCAGCAGATATGAATAATATTGTGAGGAAAAAGTTTTCCATAGCCACATATATTTATAAAATGCAAATTTAAGTGTTTTTCCCCCCGCCTTGCCTTGTTTGCTTTTTTTTTAAAACCATAGGCCTTAATATAATGGCTATTTATTATGAAGGGGCTGAAAAATGACATTTTCCAAAATTACCAGTGATTTTTGGAACATAGTTTGTAATTAAGCCTTCACCTTGTCCCCATAAAGAAAAGCATAATTTACTGCTTTAGAATGTTTATTTGAGTACTGATCTTCTGTAGTGTTTCATGCTTATTTATTACAGTATAGTTCTCTTGCATTAGTTTTTCTTACATATATAGGAGTGAATATTAATGATTAATATATTACTATGTTCTTACTACATTCAGTGATTAATTCTTGCCAAGACTTAACGGATTTTCAGAGTTGCATGTGAGAGGACTTACTGTAGTTTCCTTTTAAGGTATAGTTACTTCTGTTTTGGACAGTCTAAATTTTATAATTTGTTACTAGAGTTATCCTAGTCTAGTTTCTTGTAACAGTTAAGTAACCAGAGGAAAAAAATGAGCATTATTTTTATTTAAAAAATTTTTTTTCAAGGTAGGGTCTCGCTCTAGTCCAGGCTGACCTGGAATTCACTATGTAGTCTCAGGGTGACCTTGAACTCATGGCAATCCTCCTACCTCTGCCTCCCAGTTCGCTGGGATTAAAGGCTCACGTCACCACGCCCGGTGAGCATTATTTCTTAAGAGCTCTGATAATAGGCACATTTGAAGAGTAGTGTAAGTGGTTCCCCCCTTAAACAAAGATTTCTTTTTTCTTACTCAGTAGTGACAGGCCACACAGGAACAGCTTGCTCAGTATATCTCAATGCCACATAGTATGCACATCAATATGAGGTTTCTATGGATTGGTTTTAACTGTAAGGAAAGAAATTAGGAAAAGCTTCTTAAAGGTAAAAACTTAATGATTAATCTATTGCTATGAATTATGGAGAGAGCCTAAGCAACAAGCTTAAAGGAGCAAGAATACTGGTGCTACTCAGCTCGACACCTAGTATTGTTAAGTGCTAGAAGGAGTTACTAGGAATAGCTAGTCTTTCTCTGCGTAAATGTCTCTTTGTAGTGATCCTTGTTTATATTCTAGAGAGCAGATTTCTGTTTTGATTATTGACTGTGGTGGTGCTTCACAATTTATTAAATAATTTGTAGACGAGGACTGTTAGTCAGAATAATAAAATAACTGAAAAGTATAAGTTTATATAATTTTGAAAATTTAAAAACATTTTATTTTAATTTACTTTAAGGAAACTTGCCAGATCCTGGTAAGGCTCAGGATTTTATGAAGAAATTCACACAAGTATTAGAAGATGATGAGAAGATAAGGAAACAGCTAGAAGTACTTGTTAGTCCAACATGTTCCTGCAAACAGGCTGAAGGTTGTGTGGTAAGGAAATTAAAAGAACTAATGTTGAGGAAAAAACAAAACAAACCAGAAAAACCCACCTCCAAATACTTTTTCATCCACCTCCTTTGTATAAAAGTAGCATATACTCAGTATATGAAATTTTAGAAAATGTCTTAATCCAGATAATTAGAACTCTTCCATAGAGAGAGTTGCATTAATGCGGTATATGATCCCTTTAAAATATAATGAGGCTACACATAAAATTTTATACATTTTCATTTTTGTTCATTGTTTTTTTCTCTTGCTCTTCCTTTTATTAATTTATTGTTAATAATTAGAAACTACGGACAAGCCTTGTGTTGGTCGCTCCATTTCCCTCCTCCCTGCCTCCAACCCAATCCACTCTGGGTCCTCCTCAGCAGGATTGCTGGAATGATCCATGGGACAGAGGGCTATGAATTATACAAAAAAATTTGGAGAACTACATGAGTTTGTGAGTCATCCTTGCTCAGGGGCCGTGTGCTAATCTCCTCTCTATCAGTCTAGTTTTAGTTATGTGCTGCCGAAGTGAGCATTGTTCATTAGTTTTTATTAGTGCTTAATAGGTAAATAGCACACCAATATGTGCACTGTAATTTACTGAGTACCCCATTATTAAACATTTAGATCTTTTTCTCTCTTTTTTGTGCTTTTCACTTTTTAAAAAAAGTTTTTAAAGATTATCTATCTATCTATCTATCTATCTATCTATCTATCTATCTATCTATCTATCATTCAATCACCTGCCTGACTGCCTGCCTGCCTGCCTGCCTGCCTGCCTGCCTGTCTGTCTGTTGTCTATTTGTAAGCAGAGAGAATGGGTACACCAGGGCCTCCAGTCACTGCAAATGAACTCCAGATGCATGAGCCACTTTGTGCATATGGCTTACGTGGGTACTAGGGAATTGAACCTGTGTCCTTAAGCTCTGGAGGAAAACCCCTTAACCACTGAGCCATCTCTCTAGCCCCTGCTTTTCATATTTGAGATAGGATCTTCTTGCCTAGGCTAGTTTTAAATTTATACCTGCCTTAGTTTCCTGAATAGTTGGGATTACAGTTATATACCACTGCTTCTGGCTCCACTGTATGATATCATAACTAATTATTTTACAGAGTCTTTATTCTTTAATATAAATCTTTAAAAGTATAATTGCATGTGAGTAAAGGCCTTTAACATGTATTTACAATTTGTTCTCCAGACCTGAATTAGTGCTATGTTTATCTTAAGCGAAATTATTATCGTTTTCTTTTTCATATTGGCTAGTATTACTAGAAAAAAGCCCAAGTAAAATCAAACAAAAAGATAGTTAATTTGATAGGATATGTGCTTATTAGTAGCTTACTTTATGCCCTTCTTTCCTCCTTACATTTATTAATCATTCGTATTTCTTTGTGAGTTGTATGTTTGTAATCCTTGCCTGTTTTTTTTGGGGGGGGGAAATGTGAGGGGAGGTTTGAGATAGGGTCTCACTCTAGTCCAGGCTGACCTAGAATTCACTATGTAGTCTTAGGGTGTCCTTGAACTCAAGATGATCCTCCTATCTCTGCCTCCCCAGTGCTGGGATTAAAAGTGTGTGCCACCATGCCCGGTTCAACTGTTTTTATACAATAGTATTTGTGTGTATCTTCCTATTTGGTTAGTTTTTCATATGTCATTGTTAAGTTGAAAATAATTTTCTATCTGCTCTTGTTTCCCCTTGGATTTTCTTTATTATGTTCTTTATAATCATGCTTTATGTTTTTAGCTAGATGTGCATTATGCATGTGCCTCTTCATTTTTGCTTTTGGTGTCTTGATTATGAAATTCTGTTGTGAGTCAATGAAAATACTGTTGTTAGTGTTTCTTTCTGTTACTTGTGTATATCCCTAGTTGCTTTTTAGGAAAAGGTGTCTCTTGGCTCCATCCCAGGTTGAATAATGAGAATCTTTTAAATTAAAAAAAAAAAAAAACAAAAAACAAAACACAATCTTATAAAAAGTGAAGCCCAAAAATCTAATTTTAACAAGTTTCTTTCATAATTTTGCCTGCTGAAGTTTTTCTCTCTACCCTTGATTTTACTATTTTATAATTTTGGTTTTTTGGACTGTTTTGTTTTCCAAATGCCTGTCCATTTATTTCATTGTTAACGTTGGATAATGTCTTTCCTTCTTACTTGAAATGTTGTCTTTCTCATGTACTCAATTCTTCCAAGTTGTTTTAACTTGCTCAGCTCCTATAAATTTGTACTTTCCAGCCCTCATACTACAGAGTTTTAATTATTGTAGGTTTTTACCTTTTAATATAATGATTTATTTAACCATATTTTTATAATTTTTTTTAAAATCTGCATTACAGCGTGAAATCACTAAGAAGTTGGGCAACCCTAAGCAGCCTACAAACCCCTTCCTGGAAATGATCAAGTTTCTCTTGGAGAGGATAGCACCTGTGCATATAGATACTGAGTCTATAAGGTATTTGTGCATAAAAGTATTACAGTTTCATTCCTGTTCTCCAAGTTCATTTAGTTAGGTGAGGCCCTGTTGAGGACCTGCAAGTCACCAAACTAACTGTTTGACTCTGAGTATTTACATATATGATCATCTGTATATGTCTGTATTTGTATATACTTATATATTTAGCTTGTTTTACATTTTATTTTACTGTATTTTTATTAGTATATATTAATGGGTTTTGGTATGACATTTTCATATTTGTGTATAATGTACTTTGTTCATCTCAACACCCTACTCCTGAGTCCCACCTACCCCTGGTGATCCCTTCTTCCCAACTAGTCCCCCTTCTACTTTTATGTTTTCTTTTTGTTAAAAAAGGGACCCTGAGTTTAACTAGGGTCACTTACAGGAGCTCCTTAACCAGTGGCTATACCCCTGAAGAGAATGTCCCCCTCTCCCCCTGGTGACTGTTAACTTTTCTTCCTGCCAACCAACCATTACCTGCCTGCTAATACTCAGGGAGGACTACTTAAATTTATGCATTGTTTCAGATTGTCAGTCCAAATCTAGTTTTTTTATGTATTATTTATTGGCAAGCAGAGAGAGACAGAGACAGAGAAAGAATAGGTATGCTAGGGCCTCCAGCTGCTGCAAATGAACTCCAGATACATGCACCACTTTGTGCATCTGGCTTTATGTGAGTACTAGGGAATCAAACTCAGGTCGTTAGGCTTTTCAGGCAAGTGCCTTAACCCCTGAGCCATCTCTCCAGCTCACCAAGCCTAGTTTTTGATGCATTATCAGTAGACTAGGAGATCCTCTTTAATTACCTTGCACAGGTTAAATAATAAAATTTTAGTTGCAAACTCAGGAAAAGAAAACTTGGTGAATCTGTTGCATTGGAACAAATGATGAGTTCTATATGTTTTTTTAAAACTAAACTGTTTTGTTTTTGTTTTCAATTTTAGGGTCGATCTCTAGTTTAGTTGACTCACTTTGTTGACCCAGGCTGGCCTCAACTAACAGTGATCCTCCTACCTCAGCCTCCCTAGTGTTGGGAATAAAGGCATGCATGCATTACAACATCTGACTCTACTTTTTTTTTTTTTTTTGGTTTTTCGAGGTAGGATCTCACTCTAGTCCAGGCTGACCTGGAATTCACTGGAATTATCAGGGTGGCCTTGAAGTCATGGTGATCCTCCTACCTCTGCCTCCCTAGTGCTGGGATTAAAGGCGTGTGCCACCACACCCAGCTGACTCTACTATTTTTTTAAAAATTAATTAATTTAGAGGAAAATGGGTGTGCCAGGGCCTCTAGTTACTGCAAAGAAACTCTGTATGCATGTACCACATTGTACATCTGACTTTATATGGGTACTGGGGAATCGAATTGAGGTCCTTAGGCTTTGCAGGAAAGTGCCTTAACTGTTCGTTGAGCAATCTCTGCAGTCCCCCACCCCCTTTTTTAACAACTCGTAGTTAAAGTTTCAGCTTTGATATCACCTTACTGTGACATCTTGAAAAATTATTTTGTGTTCCTGCATTTTTAAAAATTAAATACTGGGCTGGAGAGATGGCTCAGTGGTTAAGGCACTTGCCTCCAGTGCCTAAGGCCCCTGGTTCAATTCCCCAGTACCCACATAAGCCAGACCCACAAGGTGGTGGCCCTGGTGTGCGCGCGCGCACGCGCACTCGCTCTCTCTCTCTCTCTCTCTCTCTCTCTCTCTCTGCTTGAAAGTTGAATAAATTAAATATTTCTAAAAAAAATATGAAATGCTAGAAAACCTTTTTATTTATTTCTAGATTATCTCTTAATTTTTTTTTTTCCAAATTAGTTGAGTTAGAAAGATTATACCTTGGTTACCCATTAGTTACTTTGGGCTTTTCTTATCTCCGTTTTTATTTGAAAAGGTGGTTCTGAGATTTAAGAATACAAAACAAAATAAAAAGTGGGGGGGAGCAGCAGTAAGTGGTAGAATGTGAAAAAAGAAACAAAATTCATTATTTAAATAATCCTAGTGTCATCTCTGTTTAAAGCAGTACTAGTTGGGTGTTGTATAATATTTTCCTCTGATGTACATTTGTCTCTGTCTTATAGTGGAGTAAAGATTTTTAATGTGGTGACTGTATTATACTCCATAAGATTAGTGAAAGTAGAATTCAGAGAACTTAAAAGGTTATCTCTAGGAGGGTTGTTATACTTGTGAGGGAAGAATGGAAAAGATTTTGTTGTTGTAGACATGGGGTTGTGTTGTAGGCATTGGGATAAACATAAACCAAGCTAACTGGATAGGAAAGAATGGAGATATTTAGAAAAGGTTCACCATCTTTTTGAACCACAGGGTAGAGAGCTACTTGTGATTTGGCTAATTGCTCAGTTGTACTTCTTTTGAACTCCCTTTCTGAGCGATCCCAGCTAAGAAACTTCACTTCTTGTCATGGCTTTCCTGGTATTCCTTGTTGTTGTTAATATGTGTGTTCACTTGTGGCCTTCCTTCTCTAGACCAAGAGTTTCAAGTCATTAGTCATAGGAGAAAATAAAAAGTTGTTTATATTATTATTATTATTATTATTTTTTTTTTTTGAGGTTGGGTTTCACTCTAGCCCAGGCTGACCTGGAATTCAATATATAGTCTCAGGCTGGCCTTGAACTCACAGTGACCCTCCTACCTTGGCCTCTCTAGTTCTGGGATTTAAGATGTATGCTACCATGCCTGCCAAAAAGTTTAATTTTTGATATTTGATATTTTTTATTCTTATTGCACAAAACATCTGGGGGGGATTTTTGGGAGTAAGGTTCATTTTGAAAATTTTTATTTGGGTAGTTGGATGTATGAGAATAGGGAAAGTTCCTTTCCTGACAATGATTCAAACAAAAGAGAAGAGGAAATATTTCCAGAAATAAATTCCTGAAGTGAAGATAAGTCCTTGTAATGGAGATCATTACATCCGACTCCTAGCTTGATAGTAAGGCTGAGCATGTACTTTTTAGGAATTATCTCTACTTAGTGTTTTAAAGAATCTTACATAAATTTTTATGTCTATATTGTTAATTACTTTAGTAAAAAGAACAACTACTCATTAGTGCAAATGATTATTTTGTTAGTACATTACAAATTTTTAAAAAGTAATTTATTTGGAGCTGGGTGTGGTGGTACATGTCTTTAGTCCCAGCACTCAGGAGGATTGCTGTGAGTTCGAGGCCAGCCTGAGACAACATAGTGAATTCCAGGTCAGCCTGTATCTCAAAAAAACAAAAATTAAAAAATTAAAAAAAATTTTATTTGGAGGGTGAGAGGGGGGATTACAGCCAGGGTCTCCTACTATTGCAATCAAAATTGAACTCCAGATGCATCTGGCTTTACCTGGGTACATGGTAATTATGTTTTGTAAGTGCCTATCAACACCTGAGCCATCATCTCTCCAGCCCACAATTTTTTTCTCCCTGAGGTAGGGTCTCTCTCTAGCCCAGGCCGACCTGGAATTCACTATGTATTCTCAGGGTAGCAGCGTGGCTTTGAACTCATGTTAATCCTCTGACCTCTGCCTCCTTCCAAGTACTAGGACTAAAGTACTGGTCTCACAATTAAAAAAAACAACAACAAGATAAGACTGGTTTTTTTTTGGAAGAAAGCTTGACGATACTGAATTTTTCTTTTTTGATCTCTTGGTATTCTTTTTCTAGGTTCTTGTGAGGGTTTTCATGTGTCTGGTGTTTGCATGTTGTCGTACCCTTGTTTGTGATTCCTCATACACTGGCTGTGGTGTGGTGGGATCAGGAGTGGGGAGTTCTGCTTCATTGCTCTTCCACCTGTGCTTATTTACACTGGATCCTAGACTCTTACTGACCTTGACCTTGCCATTTTAGTGTTAACTTTTTCTCCAAGCTCCAGTGATTCCTGGGTCTATGCTCCCTTGTAGAACTGGGGTTACAGGCAGCCTGGTCATACCCAAATCCAGCTGTTTACATGGGTTCTGTAGATTCAGACTCAGGTGCCCTCAATGCTTGCATAGGAAACACACTTAACCTTTAAGCCATTTCTTCAGCCTTCTTGAGATTTTGTGTCTGTTATGTATGTATTTTTATTTTGTGAACCTTTGAGCAGAAGGCATCTTGTTTCTGGCTTTTAGAGCTTTGCCTAGCACAATCATTGGTAAGTAGTTTGATTTAGATAGCTCAGCCAGTAAAGTGCTTGCCTTGTAGTTTCTTCATGAAATACTGGGTATGGTCATTCATACTTGTAGTCTGAGCCCTAGAGAGTTGGGAATAGGTAGATCACTGGCCAGCCAGTCTCACCTAATTGGTGAGTTCCAGGTCAATGAGAGACTGTCAGAAAAAGAAGTGGATGATGTATCTGGGGAACACTCAAATCTATCCTCTGGCTTCCACATGCATTTGCATATCTGTGTGCTTGCACACACAAATCATGTGTTTGGAATTAGGTTTTCTTTAAAAAAGATACTAATAAAAGTACATTAATGAAGAGGATCAAGGAAAATTTTTGGTGACATTAGTAATTTTTGTTTTCTGTGATGAATAGTATATGCTCAAACTTTATTAAGCAAGAATATCCATTTTTATTTGCATAAAGGAAAGGAACTGTTTTTGTATTTTTATTTATTTATTTGAGAGTGTTTGTGTGTGGATGCACCAGGGCAGGGCCTCTTGCCACTAATGAACTCTAGATGCATGCACCACTTTGTGCCTCTTGCTTTATGTGGGGACTGAGGAATTGAACCCTGACTTTCAGGCTTTACAAGCACTGACTCTCCAGCCCCAGAACTGGTTTTGAAAAGAAATGGTTCAGGTATTTTACTTGAGTTTGTTTTACAGTAAGGCTTTGGGAAACAGCTATATCAAAGTTGTATGTGCTTTAGGACCTTTTTCTTCAATTCTGTTAATAAATGACAGTTTTACTTTTTGTCACACTTTAGTGCTCTTATTAAGCAAGTGAACAAATCAATAGATGGAACAGCAGATGATGAAGATGAGGGTGTTCCAACTGATCAAGCTATCAGGGCAGGTCTTGAACTGCTTAAGGTAAATATCTATCTAAACTTTAAGCGTTTAATTGGGTAGCTAAAGTTTATAATTTGTTCTTGAGGTTTGCTTCTTAATTGTGTCACCATCCAGAATTTTCTTAGTTTTCTTTTTAGATGATTTAGAAATCACTAATTTATTGTGACATGTAAACTCTGTATTTTTAATTTTAAATTCTATTAGCTAACTTAATATTAATTTAGAAGAGTATAATCTAAGATGTTATTAGTGGGGAAAGAAGATGCTAACCCTACTAGAGAATGAGCTAAATTACATCTTAATTCTTTTGTTAGATAAAATATGCTACTGCCTTTTAATGATTATAAAAATATCAGCTCCTTGTTGATAGCTTCAGAAATACTAAGGTATTTCATATATAAACATTAATTGATTTTTGTTTCCTTTTAATCTTTTTAAAAATATTTTATTTATTCACTTTCAAGCACACACAGAGAGAGAGAGAGAGAGAGAGAACGAACCAGGGCCATCACCTTGTGGGTCTGGCTTATGTGGGACCTGGGGAATTGAACCCGGGGCCTTAGGCACTGGAGGCAAGTGCCTTAACCTCTGAGTCATCTCTCCAGCCCATCCTTTTAATCTTTAAGAAATGCATCTTATTTTCAATCATACTGAATATTATTTTGTTTTCTTTACTAAAATATAAGCATGTTTTCAGTATTCATTTCATAACTTTTTAAGATATCACAGAACCATCTGCATTTTGGCTGGGATTGAAGCCTGAGTGGTATGAGGCAAAGTACTTGTCTCTGCTTCCTTGTGTGGATTACAGATGTTTATCTCAAAGTGGGGAGGGGAGGGATAGATGAGTCATGTGCATAAGTTGTCCTGTACAGTACCTGGCTCATAGTAGAAATAAGATGAAAATTTCAGATGATGATTAGACTACTTTGGATATAATATTAATAGTTTATTGGATATTCAGAGTTTTTGATTATTTCTATATAGTCTTTTCATCATGTCTTTTTTTTTTTTTTGGCAGAATTAGAAGACCATTACTGGGTTGATAAAAATGAATAGCTCCCAAATTTTTGGAGATACATATAATTGAAAAACTTATACATACTTTTTTCATATATAATTTTTTCCATATATAATTTTTCCCAATATTTTTGAAGGAAATTATACACACTTACCATCAATAGTATGTGAAAGTATATTCCTTATGTTCAGAAGCATAGTATATTACATATTTTAAACACTGCTAATCTGCTAAGTAAAAACCCTGTTTTAATTTCCACAGTATTACAAGTGATTCACCTTCCATACTTAATAATTTGTGTTTTTCCTATGGTTAATTTTATGTTCATGTCTCTTCATATGTCTACTAATATCTCAGATTTTTTTAAATAGAACTGATCTGAATGAGCTTTTTCTTATTTATTTTGCTTCTTAATGGAGATACCTGATTGATAAAAATTTCATTCTTTTGTAGTTAGGTTATGAAGTATAGCCATAGAATGAATGGAATGAAATAGAATAGAATGAAAAATTAGTAAATGTTGATTTTTTTTTCAATTTCTCAACATTTGCAAAATTCCCGAGATAACAAACTTAAGGGAAGATATATTTATTTTGGCTCATAGTTTCAGAGGTTTCAGTCCAAGGTTGCCTGGCTCCATTATTTCTGGGTCTGTGATGAGATAGAGCCATCGTGATGAGCAGAACATGGCCAGCCAGACCTGCTTACCTCATGTCATCCAGGAAACAGGAGAAGATAAACCATCAGTGTCATGCCCTCAAGTGACCTACTCCCAACTAGACTCCACCTCTTATTTATTTATTTATTTATTTATTTATTTATTTATTTATTTATTTATTTATTTATTTTGCGGTGCTGAGGACCAAACCCAGGGCCTTGTGCTTGCTAGGCAAGCGCTCATCCACTGAGCTAAATCCCCAACCCTCCACCTCTTATTTTTAACAAGTCTTTTTTTAAAATTAGAAATGGTCAAAGCCAGCTTTCTTTTTAGAATCAAAATGCAGAACAATGGAAAATTATGATATTTAACCTTCACAAGTTTGAGCCTCCACAAGTGATGCAGCCATCAGCCCTTCTATGTACACTCCATCTTCTCAATCTTAGTTCCACATTTCATCTTCACTACCATTATGCCTGCAACAGAAAAGCCTTCCCAGGTTTTCCGCCTCTGATGTCTGCTTAGGTGTGGCATTAATCAATTGATTAGATCCTGTTAGTTCTTAAAAGCCCATCCAAGAGGCAGGGCCTTGTGTTAAGTGCTTGCTGTGAAAAGATGTAGACTGGAGTTCGGATCCAACACACAAAGTACTGGGCTGTATAGTGCATACCTGTAACTGGTGCTGGGAGGAGAAACACCATCCTTTGTGTGCTCATTGGCTAGCTACTGTAGCCATGTAGGTGAGCTCTAGAATAAGGTGGAGAGTGATTGAGGAAGACCTTGATGTTGACTTTGGCCTTCAAACTCACGCATGCACACATGTCCAAGAACTATTAATATGCACACACACAAAACTAAACAAATCTATCACCTGACATCCAATCCCCAAACACGTGAGCCTTTGTAAGCAGTTTTAAAAAATCTCTGGCTTTATGTGAGCGGTTGGGGAATTGAACCAGTGCCAACAGGCTTTGCAAGCAAGTGCCTTTAACCACTGAGCCATCTCTTCAGTCCCCTCATTAGCCTTTGGAATATATTTTTATATCCAAAATTTAGCAATCCATCTTGGCTCCCAAAAGCTAATCTCCATCTCATAATTCAGAATGTGTTCATTCTCTCTCTGTGAGTCCTCAAAGGTTCAACAGTTCCAGTGTTTCTCAAAAGTTCAACTTGAAGCACCATTCTTGCTCATCCTGCCAATTCTTCTGTGGTTTCACCTGGACCCTAGCTGATGGCAAACCTGACAACCCTGCACTAGGGTGATAGAGACAGGCACTGAAGATACTCAAAACACACCAAAGCAGAAATCCAAAAGCTGCTGAGGAATCAATACTAAAGTAGACTTAAAACACACCCACAAAGGCTCAGGGAATTCTGAGGAGGAGGGGGCAGAAAGAATGCAAGAGCCACAGGGTGGGAGGGAATATCCCAAGGCATTGCACCCCATCCCCCATGAGTGACTGCTGCTCTCACAACTCATAACCTTCAACTCCATGGTGAATACCAGCAAACCCAGTAAGGAGGGCCTTCAGTGGAGTGGGGGTAGGGAGGAAGAAAAGGATGGGACCAACACATGATGTGTCTATACAGAGTTTCTACTTAAAAAGGTTCAACTTGAAAGGTTTAAGGCACATCTCAGCTGTGAACACCCGTTAAGACATAACAAAGAGTGAACAACAAATTACATACTTTCAGCATACAGTGTTATTAAGTAAACAGGGAGAAGGGGGACAAAGATAGGATTAGTGAGGAACAAGCAAGGCCAAACTTTTGTGAGATAAATATGAACTGGAGCTCCATGGTTGGCATCTGTATCACATCGCATGAGCTCCAAAGGTTTTGGGCTGGCTCTGTGCACTGTGAGGATTTTCATTACAGCTCTGAGTTCAGTTTAGTGCCTTTTCTCTCACCCTTGGAGAGGCTGCCCACAGGGAATCTGATCCTGCTGCATATTGCCTGATCCCCCAGGCTTCCCTTTGAAATTCAGGTGTAAGACTCCATGACTCCACAACTCTTGCATTCTCTTACCTAAAAAACTGGCATCCCATGGAAAATGCAGATGTCTGTTATCAGCTTGAGCAGACTGGGTACACTTATACTGTGGCTGCAGCACCTCTGTGTGTCTGCCTGTAGAGCAGGGAGTGAATTGTGAACAACTTTCTGGTTGAGCAGGCCATGAATAACTCTCTTGTCAAAGTATTTAAATGTAATGAATTTTTACTTTCGTATCCCTGATCCTGTGTTGTGTAGAATCTTTCCTATTTTCTTGATGCAAAGTCCTTGGTTTCTTTTTGCTGACTGCTTCCATGACCATACCTTCCTTCAGCCCCAGCAGGAAACGTGCTTCTTCTAGGTAAACTGCAAGTTTCCAAAATCCCTTTGTTCTGCCATTTTGCTCTTTATTCTGATACCATGTAAATCTGGCTAAAAATAACCAGCAGTAACTGTAATTGTTCTACATTCCAAATACTTTGCTGCCTTTTTCTCCACCAGATAATTTTCCATCATTTTTAAACATAGCTGCATATTATGGTTTAGGGCACAGGTAAAACAGACAAGTTCCTTGTTAGAATTGAACAATTCCCATTACAGTCCTTGTGCAAAGCTAGTCTCATGAGTGCAGTCTTTAAGACAGAACCTCATGTAGCCTAGGTTGGTTTTCAACTTGATGTGTAGCCAATGCTGACCTTGAGCTTCTAATCTGCCTCTAGCTCCTAGATGCTGGCATTACACACATGCACCACTATACCTAGTTTTATGTGGTGTTGGGGATTGAACCCAGGGATTTGTGCATGCTAGGTAAACACTCTACCAACTCAGCTGCATCCCTGTTCCCATCTTTGAAATTTATCATACTCAGGCGTGTGGCACATGCCTTTAATCCCAGCCTTTAATCTGGAGGCAGAGGTAGGAGGATTGCCCCAAGGCTATAAAGTGAGTTCCAGGTCGGCCTGGGCTAGAGTGAGAACCTGCCTCAAACAAAACAACAACAACAACAAAAAGTTAGTCCATTACAGTCTTTATAATGTAGGTTCTTACAAATGTTAGAATCTATTTGTTGCTATACTTTTGTTTCATGATTCACCCACTATTTTCACCATTTTGATTAGGTTATTGTAACTTTATAATATCTTTTAGTATTTGGTAAGTCTGTTGCCCTTCCCTTATTTACTTTACTTTTTGTGTGTTATGTGTGTGGTGTGTGTGTGCATGTGTATATGTATGTGTGTTTGTATGCATGTGGGTATACATGTGTACAAGTGCATGTGTTATGTTCATGTTGAGGTGTCTTTCGTAATTAATTTTTTAAATATTTTATTTATTTGAGAGAGATTGAAAAAGAGAAAGACAGAGAAAGAGAGAATAGGTGCGCCTGGCTTAATGTGGGTACTAGGGAATTGAACTTGGGTCCTTCTGCTTTGCAGGCGAACGCCTTAACCACCAAGCCATCTCTCCAGCCCTGTCCTTAATTTTTTGATACAGGTTCTCTGATTGAATGTAGAGCTCACTGATTTGGCTAGACTAGTTCTAAGGATCCTCTTGTCTCTGCCTCCCCAGCACTGGGATTAAGGCATGTCCTACAACATTCCACATCTGTATGTTGTTCTGGGGATTTGAATTTAGGTCCTTATACTTACATAACAAGCACTTTAATGACTGAGCCATCTTTATGACCCCCTTCTTCTTCCACCCAACCTTATTTACACTAAAACAAATATCCTTAGCTAGTCTCTTTTAATGATTTATATACAAAAACTGCGTGATGTTTTGTTAAATTCTCTCATTTCCCCTTTTCTTCTAACCATATCTCCCTCCCCTGGGAAAAGTCACAAACACTAATCAAAATTATTTTGACTAGAATTATAGTGCTATACTTTATAGGGCCATAGCATAATTAATCATATATTGTGATTGATTTGTAATGTTTCTTGGGTAATATTTTGGATTTATATTATAAACATGAAAAAATTTTACAAGTAATTTCTGTGATTCATTTTGTAGGTACTCTCATTCACACATCCCATCTCATTTCATTCTGCTGAAACATTTGAGTCACTTCTGGCTTGTCTGAAAATGGATGACGAAAAAGTAGCAGAAGCTGCCCTACAAATTTTCAAAAACACAGGAGGCAAAATCGAAGAGGATTTTCCACATATCAGATCGTGAGTTGGTTTGTTTCTGATAAATATTTTGGGTATGCTGTTTCTTGAGTTATGTGATTATTAGAATCTATCAAGTTCTTTTTTGTTGTGGTGTGTGTGTGTGTGCGTGTGTGTGCGCGCGTGCATGTGCATATATGTTTGTATGTAAACTCATGTGCAGGTAAGCATGCAGATGTGTGCACATGTGTGTGGAGGCCAAAGGTTGATTTAGGTGTCTTCTTCAGTCACTCTCTGCCTTAGTCTCCCACTGAACCTGGCGCTCACCTATTCAGCTAGACTAGTTGGCCAGCAGAGGAGGATTTTGATTCTCCTGTCTCATTTCCTCCATTCTCTGTTTCTGAGTTTATGACTCCTTGCAGAATTGCTACTCCGTACTACTTACTTTCTTCTCTGTGTTGCTGGCTTTCTTTTCTGTACCCTGAAGTGATTTCTTTGCTTCTTTCCCCTGCTTGTGTATTCTCTTTGTAGCCATCAGTCATTTCTGAAAGTAAACTTAAATGCATTTTATCCATTTAAGAATCTTTGATATCAGTAGTTGAGGAGTATTTACCTTGTTTCCCCCCCTGTGTTTCTTGTTACAATTTGCTCATCTTCTCATTTGCATATCTCTTTTGGTTTCATTTGGGATCTTAGCAAGAAGCATATTTTAAGGATTTCATTTGACCCAGTACTACTAAGAGAGAAGATTGAAGAAGCAGTTGAAGAAGACACCCAACATTGACCTCTGGCCTTCATGTGCATGCTCCCATACATGTAACACCCACAGACATCCGCATGCTCCCCTTCCTTTCCCCCCAAAACCTATTGGCGCTTTAGCATTCTCAGTCTCTATAGAATTAGCTTTTTTTTTTTAGCTACTGACCTGTCTGAGTTCTGTCAAACTTCATTTATTCTTACGTGATTAGGTCAGCCCCTTGCCTCTGAGAGTCTTTTAGTTTTTTTTAAATATCTATATTATGAATAAGTATGTACATTGTATGAGTAAATCTTGTGAAGGTGTCCCCATTTCCCTCCTCTCTGTCCCCTACCTACTGGGGTCCTTCCTTGGTGCACATACTGGATCTGTCCATAGGTTAGGGGGTTATGAACCGCACCAGAGGTAGCCAGGTTTTTCTTTTTCTCTTTTTTTTCCTTCCCCCTTTGTGTATTGTTGCTGAGGGGGGCAATGTTACCGGATATTCTGCCCCACCATGGCTCTTACATTCTTTCCTCCCCTTCTTTTGTTCAATTCCTTGAATTATAGTGGGTGAGTTTTGAGTCTGCTTTGTTGTTGAGATCTTAGGTATCTTTGGATATTTGCCCTGGGTTGTGTTGGGTATTGTTGGTATCTGTCTCCATTGACCTTTCATGGGTTATCAGACTTGCTGTGGTGATGGGTCTCCTGTTTGTTGTGTCACTTTTTCGTAGGTTTCATTTGGGCCCTGTGTGAAGGCTAGGTGTGGTTTGTCTCCTGCCAGGATGTCAGCCATCATCCAATGTCTTATTGGTAGAATTGAGTTGTTCAAAGATTTTTTAGAAAATATTTTTATTTATTTGAATGCAGAGAGAGACAGGCAGACAGCAGAGAGAGAGACAGAGAGACAGAGACAGACAGAGACAGGCAGACAGCAGAGAGAGAGAGAGAGAGAGACAGAGAGACAGAGAGACAGAGAGACAGAGAGAGACAGAGAGAATGAGCATGCCAGGGCCCTTAGCTCTGCTGTAAGTGAACTCCAGATGCATGTTCTCCTTTTGTGCATCTGGCTTTACGTGGGTACTGGGGAGTCGAACTTGAGTTGTTAGGTTTGCAGACATGTACCTAAACCACTGAGCCATCTCTCCAGCACTCTTTTGGTTTCAGTTCACTTGTTTTTAATGAATTATGGTAGGATTTTTTTTTTTTTTTGGCACATTCCAGTGTATATCATTTGCCTTCTCATTGTGGGACAAAAGACCTGACCAGAAGCAGGGTTTTTTTTTTTTTTTTTTTTGAGGTAGGGTCTCACTCTAGCCCAGGTTGACCTGGAATTCACTATGTAGTCTCAGGGTGGCCTTGAACTCATGGTGATCCTCCTACCTCTGCCTCTGAGTGCTGGGATTAAAGGCATGTGCCACCACGCCTGGCTGTGACCAGAAGCATTTTAAAGAATGAAACGGTTTACTATTGACTTAAAAGTCTCAAGGGGAAGTTCATCATGATGGGGGTAGGGGGTGAGGGAGGAAGCAAGCCAGGAGCAGGAAACCAGCACCATATCCCACATCCTCTGCTCAGCAGGGAGGAAGTAGAGAGAATGGATGCTGACTGCTCAGCTTACTCTTCTTTCCATGTAGTCCAGGAACCCAGCCCTTGGGCTGGTGCTTCTCACAGTTAGGGTGAGCCCTGATATAGAAAATTTCTAACAGAAATGCCAAATATTTGCTGTCATGATGATTCTAAATCCTGTTAAGCTGACAACCAGAGATTGACATTACACAGGGTAATGTGTGTGTTGTCTTGTGAAGAGCTTTCTCTTTATTTGTACAGCCAAGTTTTCTGTGGTAATTTTGATATTTTTTAGTTCATCATATTTTAGGGATAGCAAATTTCTTTTTAATATGAAATGTTAATATTCCTTTCAAGTTATCAGTTGCCTTTTTATTACAATGTCATTGGTTTCTTATCAGACTCTTACTGTGATGAATTACTGAACCTCTAAATCCTTAGTATTTAGTATTTAGTATTAGGGTTGGTACTAGGCAGGGAGGAAGATTGCTCTTCCTGTATGGTGTTGAAAAATCACTGAGCCAAGAACTCCTGCTTCCTTTAGTATTTGTTTTAGGTTTGTAAGTATTAGAATGCTGTGATGCTTGCATGTTCTTCATGGGACTACATCACTGCTCTTTACCTTCCTTAGAATTCATGATAACTTTATCAGAGGGTTCCTGCTTAAAATTGTAACATTCTTTGACGCTCTCCCCCCACTCTGTAGTCTTCATCCTCTTCCCCTCCCCCCAGCAATTTGGTCAAACATTGGTATATTTTGCTAATGTATTTTGAATTTTCTCTAAATTGCTAGCAGCATGAAGGCAAGGCATTGGAGACTTTAATGGTGCCCGTCATATATTATTGGTTAATAGATACTGGTTAATCTTGGGTGTTCTGGTATAAAGTGATGATGACTTAGAAGAGGTAGAGATTTGAGAAGGTAGAAATTGTTCAGGCTCCTTCCCAGGAATCTTTGAGTAAGGTAGAGAACTAAGCTGGAGTGATAGCAGTGAGAATAAAATTCTTAATGTAAATGTCATTAAAAAGGAGGAGTGGGAATCACTTGTCATATTTGTGTTTGTAATTGGTGAATAACAAAATATTTGTACTTAGATTACATTTGTAATAGACATATATCAAAATTTAGAAATGAAAATCAGTCTGACTAACTTGGTGACATTTTTACAAAGCTTAAACAAGGAAACATTAAAATATTTAGCAGAAATCCTACTTTATTAGTCATTGTTTTTTCTTGATATTTCTTTTTAGAGCCTTGCTTCCTGTTTTACACCACAAGTCCAAAAAAGGACCACCACGTCAAGCCAAATATGCCATCCATTGCATCCATGCAATATTTTCTAGTAAAGAAACCCAGTTTGCCCAGATATTTGAGGTAATAAAAATACTTTTTAAAAAAATTTCATGTCATCATTAAAAGTTGAATATTGAACTGGAGAGATGGCTCAGCGGTTAAGGCACTTGCTTCCAAAGCCTAAGGACCCAGGTTTGATTCCCCAGTACCCACATAAAGCCATATGCACAAAGTGGCACATGAATCTAGACTTCGTTTGTAGTGGCTAGAGGCCCTGGCATGCTAATTGTCTATATTTCTCTGGCATGCTAATTGTCTATATTTCTCTGCTTGCAAATAAATAAATAAAATGTTTTAAAATGTTGAATATTGATTTCCCAGAATATTTATAGTTGGAAATTTAACATTTTGCATACTGTCAGAATTTGAATCAGGAAAAATCAACATAACTTGTTGAAATATGAAAACTAACATGTTTTAGATGTGTAAGGCTAAGCACTATTTATTTGTGACATTGCATCATATATATATTTTTGGAGACTTTTTATTGAGTTATATATAATTTTTGACTAGGTAACAGACTTATTTTGTCAGTTTATAGATTTAGACATTTGAATTCAGTGATAAACTCAATAATTAGTAGTGTAAATGAGTTCACATTTGTACTACTGAGCTAATAATGTGGCATATGTAATTTTTTTTAGTATGTAGTTCATTTTATTTCGTCTGTCTGTTAAATAACTTTCATCCAGAATTAGTTTTATTGCATGCAGCTGTAAGGATGCTGTCTAGCATTGTTACTACAAATAAAAGCTAAGCAGAAAAATTTGTAAAATAATCATTTATACTTTAAATGATATCAGAACAATTTGGATGTTTTACTAAATTTGCTTACTGTAAATATAATGGCTTGTTATTACTAAATTTTTTTTACCTGTTTCTGAAGTGTGAGTTGATTAAAACTAAAAACGTTTGAATTTAATGTCTTTCTGACATAAATGACCTATTGAAATGTACATGTAAGCTTGAGTTGCTACTTATATAAACTTTTATAGTTTTTATAATAAGATGAAATATGTGAGCAGTTTATATATAGTTTTTTGTCTATAGAGATAACTGAATATAATTTTCCCCCTCATTTCAGCCTCTGCATAAGAGCCTAGATCCAAGCAACCTGGAACACCTCATAACCCCACTGGTTACTATTGGCCATATTGCTCTCCTTGCCCCTGATCAGTTTGCTGCTCCTTTGAAGTCTTTGGTGGCTACGTTCATTGTGAAGGACCTTCTCATGAATGACAGGGTAATTTATGTCTTTTTTAGATTTGTGTTCTATGTTCTAATAGTTTATATAAAAAGAGAGACATGAAATGATATTAATAATACTTCCATTTAGTTACTTTTATTTTAGGTTTTTCCTTTTTTTAGACATGTTTTTATCTCCACTACAAGTAAAAGAACATTTCTTTAGTTGAACAAAGACATATGAACTTGATATATGTAATCATCTGATTGTGTCCATTGCAGTTCTACAGGAAGTTAAATTGTATAAGGACATCTATTTAAAAATTGTCCAGATTGACAAAACTGTTCACAGCATGGTTGACATTACTTAGAGTTCCTTTTCTTACTGAAAGGAGCTCCAATAGAAAATATGAGGAAGATTGATTTGTCTGTCTTTTGTGTGAATTCAGGAGGATGTGTTTGGATCCAGGATGCATAGAATTTTATAGTCCCATAGAATTTTATGCATTCATAAAATATACATGTATGTGTATATTTACATACATGTTCCTGTAAACACAAAGAAACTTGTAGTTTCATTATCAATGTTATACCTGCTCTTTCCTCAGTACTCTAGTCAGTTCTCTGAAGAATTAAAAGTAAAATTAAAAGAAAACAAATCAAATTACTGAAAAGAAAACATTGAAAGAAATTTAAAGAATTCTTACTTGCTCAACATGATGCCCTCCAGGTCCACCTCTTTTCCTGCAAATGGGTTCCTTTCTTTGATATAGCTGAATGATATTTCTCTGTGTGTGTGCGCGTGTGCGTGTGCATGCACACATACCACTTAATCTGGTCATCTCTTATTGGGTACCTAAGCTGTTTGCATATCTTGTCTATTGTGAATAGTGCCACAATGAGCATGATTATATGGGAATATCTTTTGCATGCTGAGCTCATTTCCTTTGGATATATATTCAGGGCTCTTACTTTTCTCATGCTCAGTAGCATTAATCCAATTAATTAATCAACTAATTTGGGTTTTTTTGAGTAGGGTCTCTCTTTTGCCCAGGCTTACCTGGAATTTACTCTGTAGTCCCAGGCTGGCCGTGAACTCATAGTTATCCTCCTATCTCTGCTTACCCGAGTGCTGGGATTAAAGGTGTATACCATCATGCCTGGCTATTTATTTATAATGATACCCATCATGATTTTAGTAAAATGAAATCTCTTAGTTTGTATCTGAGTTTCCCCAAATACTGATGATACTGAGTATTTTTTCATATATTTATTTGCCAATTTAAAAATAAATAGGTGACTTTTTAAAGAGTTTTTATTTTTCTGGTTAGGGAGATAGCTCAGTCAGTAAAGTGTTTGCCTGAGGACCTGAGTCTGATCCCCAAAACCCACATAAGAATGTTGGCATGGGGCTGGAGAGATGGCTTAGGATTTAAGGTGTTTGCCTGTTAAGCAGAAGGACCCGAGTTTGAATCCCCAGTACCCATGTAAAGCCAGATGCACAAGGTGGTACATGTGTCTGGAGTTCGTTTGCAGTGGCTGGAGACCCTGGTGCACCCATTCTCTCTCTCTCTCTCTCTCTCTCTCTCTCTCTCTCTCTCTCTCTCTCTCTCTCTCTTTCTCAAATAAATAAATAATAAATAAATAAAACATTTTTAAAATGCTGGCATGGTGGTGTCACTTGTAATCCCAGTACTGGGGTAGGCTGAGGCAAGTAGATCTCAGGGACTCATTGTAGCCAGTCTAAGTCTAACCTAATTGATAAGTTCCAGGCCCATGTGAGACCTTGTCTTAAAAAAGATGGATTGTGTTCCTGAAGAAAGATTCCCAAAATTGTATTCTGGTTTCCACAGGCACCCTCAGGAACACGCACATATACACACACGCAAAACTGATTTTTGAGTTCTTTATGTATTTTGGATTAATCCTTTGTCAGATGAATAGCTAGTAGAGAATCTCTTCTGGACTGGCAGGCTTTGTAAGCAATCACATTCAACCACCAAGCTCTCTCTCGTCAACCCTACTAGTTTTATGCAAATAGCATTCTGCTTTTGTTCTTGTAGCTCTATAGTATGACATGAAATAAGGTATTATACTACTAGCATTGTTCTTTTTGCTCAAAATTGCTGATTTTTCCAAGTATTTAGTGCTTGAGTTTTCTATTTTTTTCCCCTAGTTTAGTGTTTTGATGAGGATTGCATAGAATGTAATGTAGGTTGCTTTGGTAGTGTGGAGATATTTTAATCCATGAATACTTGGGGTTCAATCAAAAGAAAAAAAAAGAAAATGTAAAAAAAGCTGGGCATGGTGGCACATGCCTTTAATCCCAGCACTCGGGAGGCAGACGTAGGAGGATCACCATGAGTTCGAGGCCAGCCTGAGACTACATAGTGAATTCCGGGTCAGCCTGGGCTAGAGCAAGACCCTACCTTGAAAAATCAAAAAAAAAAAAAAATGCTGGGGGTTCTTCCTTTCTTGTGTACCATCGTCAGTTTCACTATGGAATTAAAATTGAAAGGAACATAAGCTAGAGATGGTGGGTTCAGCATTCCACTAGTTACCTATGGCTGTGGAGCACCTAAATGTGTGAATGAAGAACTTTTTTTTTTTTTTTTTTGGTTTTTCGAGGTAGGGTCTCACTCTAGCCCAGGCTGATCTGGAATTTACTCTGTAGTCACAGGGTGGCCTTGAACTCGTGGCGATCCTCCTACCTCTGCCTCCCGAGTGCTGGGATTAAAGGCGTGCGCCACCACACCCGGCTGAATGAAGAACTATTTTAAGTTTAATCTTTAAACTGGTATATGTGTACTTGATAGAGGTCAAATTTATTTTTATTTCCATATGACTTCAAACCATGTACTGAAAAGACTTCTTAACTGATTTTTAAAAATTATTTGTGTGTGTGTGTGTGAGAGAGAGAGAGAGAGAGAGAGAGAGAGAGAGAGAGAGAGAGAGAGAGAGAGAGAGAGAGAGAGAAAGAGAGAGAGAGAGAGAGAGGGAGAGAGAACATGAGTACACATACACTGGGCCTCCTGCCACTTTGCATCTGGCTTATTTGGGTGACTCAGGAATTGAACCCAGGTGTTGTAGTCAGCCACATGCTGCTGGGATGAGTCTCTAAACCAGGCACAGTTATAGGAGCAAAGGATTTATTGAAGCTACAGATCCAGGGGAAGTTCCATAATGGAGAAAGAAGCTGGCCCCCTTTCACAGGTCCCAGCAGAGAGAGAAACCCATCACCAACACCATACACACACCAACAAAATTGTCAGGGGGAAGAGAGATTTTCTCCCCCTTTATATAGCCTTTGGGCCAGGTCCTGCCTTTCCCAGACTTGCTGACTCCCTAAGTCTCTGGAATTTACTTCCTGCATTGCCTTCCCAGGAAGGAAAGTTTGTTTCCTGAGCTGCCTTATATATATATCCTTCCCACTACTGAGAGGCTGCCTTCCTGTAAACAAACTCAGAGACTCAAGATTACTAAAAAGGTCAAGTTGACAACAAAATACCCATCACACCAGGCAAGCAAGCGTCTTTATAACCACTTAGCCATCTCCTCAGCCCCACTCTGATTTTTTTTTCCCACTCTGATTTTAAAAAAAAAGTAAAATTCATATGACATAAAACTCTTTATTTTAAACTTTAGAATTTAATGTTATCAGTATCTTATTGTTGCCACCAACTTAATTTAGTTCCAAAGTACTTGCCTATAGCAGTTACTTTTCTTTTTTTAATTTAATTTTATTTATTCATTTTCAAGCAGAGAGAGAGAGAGAGAGAGAGAGAGCGCACCAGGGCCACCACCTTTTGGGTTTGGCTTATGTGGGTCCTGGGGAATTGAACCGGGGGCCTTAGGCACTGGAGGCAAGTGCCTTAACTCCTGAGCCATCTTTCCAGCCAGCAGTTACTTTTCATTCCTTGCTTCCTCCCACAAAAGTTCTTTGCAGCCATTGGCCACCTATAGATTCACTTGTTTAGAAGATTCCTCATTATCAGAATCCTACAATATATGACCCTTTTACATTAGGTGATTTTGAGGTTCATTCATGTTTTAGCATGTATCAGCACTTAATTCTACTTTATATATGAATGAAATTCAGTGGCATAGACGTACATCATTGCTGCACATTGAGATTGTTTCCACCTTCTGGATATTATAAGTAGTGTGAATGTTTGAGTATGAGTATTTGCTGCAGTGCTTGGTGTGCTTTTACCTATGAGTGGAACTGCTGGATCAGAAGGCAATCTGTTTACACTTTTGTGAAACTGCCAAACTATTTTCCATAGCCATTGTACCTTTTTACCTGATCCTCACTGCGTGAGGACTCCTTAGTTTCTCCACATTTAAGTCTAGTGATTGTGAAGTGTTTTCTCTTGTTGTGGTTTGTTTTCCCAATGATTAATGATGCTGAGTATCTTTCCATGTTTTTATTAGCCTCTTACATATCTCTTGGGGAAGGGGGCAGTGCCCATTGAAGAGGTTTGCCCAGTTTTGCAAGTGAGTTTTTTTTGGGGGGGTTACGTAGTTACAAAAGCTCTTTATATATTCTGGCCACTAGATCTTGGTCAGATACGTGATATAAATATTTTCTTTCCCTTGGCAGGTGGTCTTTTCATTTCCTAAGTGGCGTTCCTTTGTGCATAAAAGTTCAATTTTTCTGAAACCCAATTCACGTGTTTTGTTCCTTGTGCTTTCCATTATTACTAGAAGCCATTTTCAATCCAAATTTCCACTGTTCTTGATGCTACATGTTTACTCAGTTATTTCAAGCTTTGTACTCCAGTAATACAAATATTCCATGTCTTGATGATTCTCTTTCCCTTTTCTTCTTCATTCTTTTTTAAAAAAATGTTTGTGTGTGTGTGTGTGTGTGTGTGTGTGTGTGTGTTTTGGGGGGGTGTACACCAAGGTCTCTTACCACTGCAGACGAACCAGATACTTAAGTCATATTTTGAATCTGGATTTACATGGGTTTTTGGAAATTAAGCCTGGGATGACAGACTTTGCAAATAAGTGCCTTTAACTGCCCATCTTCTCATCCCCCCCCCTTTTTTTATATCACCATCACCTTCAAGATTGTTTGAGTATCCTTCAGTTTTACATTAGTAGGAAATCTTCAGAGTTAGCTTGTCCTTTCTCCCTGCCTCTCTGCCCCAAACACATGTACATGTCCTGCTGACATTTGGATAGAGATTGCCTTGAATGTTGGAGGTTATTGTCATCATTATCCTAATGCTTTGTGTTCCATGAACATGTTTGTTCATGAGCTTTCTGAACTTCATGAAGATGATATACCTTTTAACTAGTCCTTTAGATCTCTTGATAACATTAACTTTTTTAACATGTGTGTGTGTTGTGTGCATATGTGGGTACAGGTGCATATGTATGCACATGCATGTGTAGAACAGAATACAACCTTGGCTGCTATCCTCAGGAATACCTTTGGCCCATGTTTGAGACATGGTATCTCATTTTCCTGGAGCTCACTAATTAGACTAGACTGGCTGGCCAGTGAACTCCAGGTTTCCTTCTACCTCTGCCTCCTGATTTCTAGGATTAAAGGTGTGTACTACCTTTTAATCTAATGAACACCTGTGCACTGTTAGCTCTTGGTTTTATTCCTCACTAATTTTCACTTTCTCTTTCCCTTTCTGTCCATACCACTTGTTTGTTATTTCTTAATTAAAAAAAGAAACTTTATTTACTGCTAATCAATGTGCTGCTTTAGTTCTTGAGGCTTGTAGAATTATACCTCTTATGTAGTGTTGTGTAGCTTGCTTTTATCGCATCACATTTGTTTTTCTGAACAATCCTTGGTATTAGCTGTGATTCACTCCTTAACTAATATATTATTACATTTTGGGAAGTATCTCATACTTTATTTTCTTAGCAGGTTTTGGAATATTTGTATTTCCTTCTTTTTTTGAACAGTATTGGTATGAATATTATTGTAGAAGTCTCTTAATTCATATATAAAAGAATTTTTCTGGGTTATAGCCCTGGGAATGAAGGTAATGAATCACAGTGTATATATACATCTATAACTTTTGGCTCTATTGATCAACCAACCATATTTTAGAATGGTTACTCACACTTTCCTACCAGCAGTGTATAATACTCATTGTCAGATTTCTTAATTTTTGTCCCCAATAGTTGTAAAATAGTATATCATATATTTTTGTAAATAATTGTATTTATATATTTTAGGGGGGTAGAGGGGAGGTAGAGAGAGGGATCCGCACCAGGGCCTTATTAGGTGCAGATGCAGAATCTTAGGAAGCCCATTGACAGTGTATCTTCACTTTCTCACTCTTAATGTCTCCTGTTTTCTGGTGTTCTTTGAATAAAAGCTTTACATTTAACTGCATCTATATTATTTCTTCTTTGGTTACTATTTTTACATCTTGTTTAAGAAACGTTTCCTTTTACAATGCCATTAAAATAGTCTCCCATATGTTCTGAGTATTGTAAAGATGTCTTGTTTCATAAGAAACATTTTTAATCCATCTGGAATTTTTTTGTATATTACATGGGATTCCATTTTTTGTGTGTCCTATAAGAGTTATCGAGTATGTTCTAAAATATATTAAATATTTTTAACTTCTTGTCATTTTCAATATTAACGTATACCATATCTCACCTCTGTTTTTTTTCCGTTTCTTTGCTTGTTCATCCATATTAACTGCAATTTTCTGTTGTTAAAAAAAAGCTAACAATTTTTTTCACAGAATTTAGGTTAGGTACTAAATATAAATTACATTAAATGTTTATGGCTGGTTTGAGGAATTATTTTATAGTTTTGATTGTTACATGTTTCTCTTGCTAAAATTTCTTTATTTTAATCATTTATAAAGAATGCCAGTTTTGATTTTCTAAATCTTGAATATTTTCAGTTTCATCTATCAGTTTTTGATAGACATACATTCAAATTTTTTGCTTAAAAATTTTAACCTTTCCTTGTTTTAATTCTTTGTTTTGGTTTATTTTGATAGTCTAGCTGTACAGGTGTCCATGAGTTTTATAACTGATTGATAGTGTGGTAAAGTATATGTGTCCTGTTTACATCAGAATACAAATCTTTTCATGATTTTCATCTGTTCTGATAATAGTTTCTAGGTTTTCTGTGTTGGTGGCTTGGGTGTGGCTATTCTAATCTTAGACATCTTGACATTGTCTTAATTATGATAACTTATATTTGTAATAACTTATCTTGATTCATTTTTTTCTTGGTGGATGGGATATTACAGTGCATTATCTCTTTGGTTAATCATTTTCAAGCACATTATCATTTCTAAATTGTCTTGAATTTTAGTGCTCAGGTTTGTTGATCAGAACTGTGGGTTTCAAGTTAATTGATTAGAGCACTGTTTCTGGCATCTAGTTTTGCAGCTAAAAAATCTGAAGTTGATTTGATTTTGTTCCTTTATTGTTTTCCTTCATGAAGTTTTTGTATTGTTGATCTTGGTTTAGAAATTTCATCAGAATGTGCCTAATGTGATTTTTTTCTTACACTTTTAATTTCATACTTTGAAGTTACCTGTCATTGACCAAATGGGTCTGAGACTGTGCGACTCTGCAGTTGTGTCTGTTTGGGAAGTTTGTCTTTTTACTGGTCCTGTTGCCAGGGCATTGACTGAAGTGATACTGTATTCTGACCCCGTGGGTCAACATTGGGCAGAGATTTCTTTGCTGTCTGAATTTCCTGATTGCCATGAAAAGTTAAACCTTGTAGTACACGTGGTTTACCTCAGGATGGTTTTGTTGTAATGCTGAAAAGAACTAACTTTTCAGGACTATGTTTTCATCTGTCCTGGAAGTATAAACCCTTCAGTTCTATTAATATTTCATCGTACCTTTTGTATTTTACAAAATTGACTGAGATTTTTTTCAAAAGTATCTTTCATCTTCTTTAAAAACTATATTTGGCTCTTACAAATCCCAGCACTCCCAATGCTGAAGCAAGAAAGAAGATCACTAGGCTATAGAGTAAGTTCAGGTTAGACTATGGCAGTATGGGAGTAAGAGTAACACCCTGCCTCAAAAAAACAAACAAACAAACAAACAAAAAACAAGCAAAAGCCCTTTATTCCTTGATCCTACGTAAAATCCATTGTCCTTGTTTGCTGCCTTAAGTAATAGTCTTAAGAAAAGGTCCATGACATAGAGCTTGTGTTCAATAGTGAACCCAAATGACCAGCTAGTGATGGGTTAGGAAGAGCTCCCGGGTGCTGGTGAGGGTAGTAGGCCTTTCAGCATTTTTCTATACAGAGGGTTGGGTGAATCACTTATTTTAACTGTTATTATAAGAAGGTTAAAGTTCCCTTCATTTATCAAATATTGACAGTCATAATTCATGCTCATATTTTAATGGTTTTTTTTTTTTTTTTTTTTTTGCCTAGCTTCCAGGAAAAAAAACAACTAAACTTTGGGTTCCAGATGAAGAAGTTTCCCCTGAGACTATGGTCAAAGTAAGTAATATGCATAGATCTATTGTTTTAGTATATTTGCTATATTGTAATATTAAAGATAATGAAATTTCTTTTTATGTCACATACATATGCCATTAAACTGATTAATGTATTTATATTTGTTGTGTTCCACAATTTTACATACTGTGAGTGTAGGGCAGTAATGAGCAACTTGGGGCTTTGTGAACCAAAGCATATAATCCAGTCTGAGGAAAAAAGGCTTGCAAGCTCCTTCTGTTTGTAGAAATCAGCCTTTGAATGACAAAGGAATACTAATCTAGGTTTTAATTTGTTTGTCTCTTACTTTCTGTGCAAGGAAACTAGCTCAATTGTAATTCCAGGTTCTAAAAGGTGAAATACATGTTTAGGAAACATTAAAAATAGCAACTGCAGAAGAACTAGTCTCAAGTGACATTTTGTTTTGCCACTTCCTTGGGATGAAACATCTTTAATTTAAAACATTCATTTATCTTCATGTATATAGAAAATAATAGCTTTTTCTTAAAGCATCCATAAATTTTTTTCTGATTTAATTTAGGTTTTCAAAATGTCAACAACAAATAAGTATTACTGCCTTCATAGTCTAAGAAAAGGACAATAAATTAGCAAAACTATTTTAAAATTTTTTTACTAATATTGATTTGGGAATTCTTTCAAATGCAGCAATGCTTTATTTGTTAATTTGTCTTTTATAGATTCAGGCTATTAAAATGATGGTTCGATGGCTACTTGGAATGAAAAATAATCACAGTAAATCAGGAACTTCTACCCTACGATTACTAACAACAATATTGCATAGTGATGGAGACTTGACAGAGCAAGGCAAAATTAGGTGCGTAATGATTATTTCCAAGTTCTTTGGATTTCATAGTATTTCATCTCCTGGTATAATTGTGAAATGATGGGCTTTTTAAAAAAATGAAAAGATACTTAGGTATTATCTTTAATATTAGGTAGCATTGTGCTATAGCTATGTATATATTACTGTAATGTGATTTTTACAGTGGTTGTTTCAAAATGATAGTCACATGTTATAGGATTCTTCTATAAATTGCAAGTGTTTAATTGATAAATTCTTATTTTTTAGAATAGCTCATGTGCAATTTGTTAGTGTACAAATCAGTAACTGTTGTTTTACATTCTTGTTAATGTCTCAAGGGAAATGAATCAGATGAGTAGATCATAGCTAAAGGAATGTTTTTAGAATACAAGTAATACAAATTTTAAAAACGTACTTGTAGGTCATATAAAATACACACACTTTTCTTATTTGTAATTTGTTTTGTTTGAATAATGAAGTATACGACAGTATGCCGTTTTTCATGAGTTCCACATCTGTGGATTCAACCAACTACGGATCTAAAACTGGAAAAGCATTTTGTCTGCTGAAAACAGTGCAGAACCTCCCTCCATTATTTTCTGTATAATACAGTGTCACAACTGCTTGCACTTTATTGGGTATACTAAGTATTCTAGAGATGATTTACAGTATGTGGGAAGATGTATGTAGATTCCATGTACAGATGTGGAACGGGAGCATCTTTCATTTTGTTGTCTCATTATACAGCAGGATGACTGACTATATATAGTGACTGAGATCATAGACTGTGGAGCTTAGATTCACGTCCTGAACACACACACTCTGGGACTTAATTTACATTCTTATCTTGTGGAAGGGTGAAAGACTATATAGTGATTGAGCCATAGATTAGAGCTCAGATTCATATCCTGAAAACATATTCTAGGCTCACATTTAAATCCTGTCTCTATCACTTTCTAGGTAGCTCAGCTTTAACAAGTTACTTTCAGTACTTCAGTTTCCTTACCTGGCTTATTGAGTTACTGGGATATAAATATAGTAGCATGTCTAAAGTATTTAAAGCATGTATATTGTATTATTTATGTTAGTAGTGATTGTTTTCTCAGCATTAGCTAAAAGTATTAGCTAAAAGTTAGTTCTTAGTGCAAGCATAAATGCCATCCCATGTCTCTGTTGGTGATGCAAAATAGGTAACTTCCCTCCTTCATATACCTAAAGAATTGAATGAGAAACCAAAGGGGGACTGCCAGGTGCTCTTGCCTTCCCACCCCCACTACATCTCCTAGTGCTCTCACTCTCTTTTGGTAGTTTTGGAAACTACCCCAGGACTTTGCATGCTAGGCAAGCCACCCCCCCTTTTTTTTGAGACCAGGATGACCTTGGACTAATGCTAGTGCTGGGATTACAAGCATGTGCTACCATGTCTGGTTTATGTGGTGCTGGGAATCAAATCTAGCCCATTCTTTTCTGCTTATTTTTTATTCACATGGTTCTCTTGCATAGAATGCCAATAGCACATATTTCTTAGATGAAAGAAAAATAAAGCTTGGGGGCTGGAGAGATGTCTCAGTGGTTAAGGCACTTGCCTACAAAGCCTAACGACCTGGGTTTCATTCCCCAGTACCCATAGAAAGCCAGATGCACAAAGTGGTGCATGCATCTGGAGTTCCTTTGCAGCGGCTAGAGGCGCTCTCTCTCTTTCTATCTCTCCCCTTTCTCTGCTTGCAAATAAAACTTAGTAACTTATGTATTCTGTAGACAGTTTATTTTAAAAGTCAAATTAATTGTTTTGATTCCCATAACTTGTACATGTTGTCAGTGTTTAGGATTTACAAGGAATAAGGATGCTTTGATTTAAAATTTATCCTGAATTTGACATAATTTTATACTGGTTGACCTACTAGATAAAAAAATTTCCTTGGTATTAATGCATTTGTCTCTTAATTCATTAGTTACAATATTTTGTACTAGTTACTACCAGTGAAGTTATATTATACTCAGCTGTACTTTAGTAGCTTATAACATTGGCAAACTGAAGGTACAATTTCAAGTTCTATCATTTATCAGCTGCTTCTGTTAGTAAGTTATGTCACTTCTATGTGTCTGTAATTTCTCTCTTGGGGTCCTTATAGAGTTTGTATAAAATTTTCCATATATATTAAACTATACAGAGTATTTGCAGTGCTACCTACTATTTTTATGTAAGTTGTTTACTATAGCATTCAGGAACCTATAGGGGCTGCCTGCAATTAGGAATAAGAATTCCTTGTAGAACCAAGCCTATGGAAATGTGGTGCTATGGTGAAGGTTGCATTTCTGTGCCTTGCTTTACTTAGAAAGCCTTATGTATGTATGTACCCTTTCAGCTTTCATTCAAGATTTTTTTTGGAAATGTTTCTTCATAATGCAAAAATAACTAGAAATAACATGCTAGAAGTAGAAATTACTACACAAAGGATTATTTTTGTCTTTATTAATCTAGCATTCTATGACATATGCTATTTCTAAAACTTGAAAGGAGTTCTTCAGTCTTGAAAAGTTTAAAGTCAGTATTCACTACACTTGTTTTTTGTTTAGCACAGTAGTTGTCATTCACAATTTTATATGCCTGGTTTATAGGTAAGCATACCTCAAAAAAAGTTTAATACTTAACGCCTAATAAGTAAACATACAAATAGTTTTTTTTTTCTAGACTTGCATATGAGCTATTTTGTGTAGGATGAGAAAGTTGACTTTTTTTTTTTTTTGGGTTTTTCGAGGTAGGTTCTCCCTCTAGCCCAGGCTGACCTGGACTTTACTATGTAGTCTCAGGGTGGCCTTGAACTCATGGTGATCCTCCTACGTGCGCCACCACGCCTAGCAATGAGAAAGTTGACTTTATTGATGATTGGCTCAGACAATGTGAGAGAAAAGTATTGTTTAGTATATATAAAAATACCATCTCCAAAGCTAAGGAAACATATTATTGATCAGCATCAATGACTTATTTTCTGTCTCATTATAAGTATCATAGGCTAACTAGACGACAGAAATTTACATTCCATGTTGTGAAGGCTGGAAGGCCAAGATCAGGGGGCCTGCGTGGTAGGGTTCTGGTGTGAGCTCTATTCTGGGTTGTAGACTGCTGACTTCTTGCCGTGTCTTTCTGTGGCACAATGGGCAAGCAAAAGGACAATCCTATTCATGAAGAGAGGTTCTGACTCTTGACCAAACCCTACCTACTAATACCATCACCATAGCCTAGGATTTTAATTTATACAGTTTTGAGATGACAGAACATTCAAATTATATGACTTTCTACTTTACTTTTTTTTGTCAGATTATTAAAAAATTACTTGGATGAGGTAAGAATGATTTTTTTTTTTTGCAAACATGTAGAACTCTTACTTATATTCTTTTTGCTTATTTTTCAGTAAACCAGACATGTCCCGCCTGAGACTTGCTGCTGGGAGTGCTATTGTGAAGCTGGCACAAGAACCCTGTTACCATGAAATTATCACATTGGAACAGTATCAGCTGTGTGCATTAGCTATCAATGTAAGGAAAATTTCCAGATATTGCATGGCTTTTTACATGATCTTTGACTTTCAGGAAGGAAAAATTGCTATGATAACATCAAAACCTTAAATATTTTCTTTTTTTTTTGGCAGTGTTGGGGGGTGTGGGGGGTTTGAATCATGGTCTCATGTAGTCTAGGCTGGTCTTGAACTTGTGATGTAACCAAAATGACCTTGAACTCATGATCCTCCGACCTTCACTTCAATGCTAGGATTGATTATAAGCATGTTCAGGTTTCCCAGCTGGGCTTATGTCTTCTTTCGGAAAACGTATTCATGAGAAACATTTCAGAGTTCTACAATTGATGTTTAGTTTGGGTTGCTGACATAGTGTACTCGACTTGTTCTGCAGTTCTGGTCTACAGCACTGAATCAACATACACTGAACCATTGCTTTCTGGGAAATAGGAGAATAGATTCCTTGGAGAGACTGGCCACAAATTTTTCATAAAATGATTAATGTACAACTTTGCTTTATGTCTGTTTCTGCAAAAACCCTTTTGTTTAATTTATCTGTGTAGCTATTAACATTGAGCTCATGCCTGAATAAGGCTTATCTATAGCACACATATTTTTCTCTAGGGCACAACACAGCCTTCTTGTGCATAGAAACACTAAAGAGCACTTTAACACTATGTTTGGGAGGCATTGTAATTTGAAATAGTGAAAAATGTAGTGCCAAATAGACCACAATCAGTATGAGAGCTGAAACAAGACCGGTCTCATTCTCTTCAGTGGTATAGCCACTGGTAAGTTACATGTGCTGTGGTAAATAAACCCCAATCCATGCAGTTAGCAACAAGTGTGCACATGTACACTCATACATGGGAAAATATCAGCAAAGCACAAATTTTTTTAAAAGACAGTCTCTTCCTCCTCAGCTGGGTATGTGCTCATCAGGCTAGTCACATATTTTGTTGCTCTGTACACTTCCTTGCTCATGCCCATAGAATTGCTGGAGGTATTGATTTGGATATTACAAATAAATGAGTAGGCAAATTCCTAAACATGGCAAGGCAGACACAAACTCTTTACTGTTGTGCTGTGTGCTGTGTTAAGGATATGCAGAGTCCTCAGAGCAGAAGTGTATGTGGGATCCAGGTGATGTATGAGCTGCTGCTTTAAAGGTGAGCAGCTTGTTAGAAAGTAGGGACAGGTGGTTTGTGAGAAGGGCGTCATGAAATAATCAAAAGCTTGGTTTATTATACAACTAAAAGTAATTTGATTATTCTAAAATTAATTAAAAACTCTTAAGAATTGTGCATTTTAGTTGGAGTTGTATCTTTTAAATGATACAACTCGGTTGGTTAGGCTTTTATCTTTGCCACTAAATGAAAAAGTGAGATGGTGTTTGTACTCTATGGTATTGTTATTTGGATGTGCTGGGCTCATCCCAGGGCTCTATGCTTTCTAGGCAAGCACTGTGCCGAGCTCTTTCTCTCTACTTCCGGCAGGGCATTTCATATCCAAAGTTGTAACTCCTTGCTGCCATATGCATAAAATCTGGAATAATTGCACCTTCACAGGATGAATGTTACCAAGTGAGACAAGTGTTTGCGCAAAAGCTTCACAAAGGCCTTTCCCGACTGCGGCTTCCGCTTGAGTACATGGCCATCTGTGCTCTGTGTGCCAAAGACCCCGTGAAGGAAAGAAGAGCTCACGCTAGACAGTGCCTGGTCAAGAACATCAACGTGAGGCGCGAGTATCTGAAACAGCATGCAGCTGTTAGTGGTGAGTATGTAGGGAAAGACAAGCTACTCTTCTAGCCGACCAGGCTCAGTTTTATAGAACACAAAATATGATAGGGATTCATTCTTTTGTAACTAGCATTTTTGAAGAAAAAGAGCATTATTTCAATAAATGCTTTTCATTTCTGTAAGAGCCATTTAAAAAGTACAAGTGTGTAAGTTTTAACCTGTCTCATGTAGAGGACTGGGTGAACAAGGAACATCTGTAGTGATACTGGAGGTAGAACAGCAGTGTGGACATTTGTAGAGGGCAGACATCGTCTTTTGTTGAGGAAAGTACAAGTGTTGCCTTTGGTTTTGGTCCCATCTGTAGCTCACGTTCAAGTCAGGAGCTGATGTGCCTGCTTTCTACCTGCTCGCCTTACCCTGCCAAGCTTATTGGTATGTCTGCCTCTTGACGTTTATGACTTATTTAACACACAGCACTCAGTCTGTCCAGTTATCCAAGACAGGTATCAGAGGCATTCCTCATGCCTTTCCCCCTCACTCATCAGTCACGCAATCCTTTAATCCTTATTCCTTTTTTTTTGGTTTTTTGAAGTAGGGTTTTGCTCTAATCCAGGAATTCACTATTTAGTCTCAGGGTGGCCTTGAACTCACTGCAATCCTCCTACTTCTGCCTCCCGAGTGCTGGGATTAAAGGTGTGTGCCACCACACCCGGTTTAATCCTTATTCCTGATGTCTCAAATATCTATCTTCCACCCTCCTACCTCACTATATTTTACTTGGATTATTGTAGGTTCTTTGAACTACCTCTCTGTTGTAAATGTTCCCTTGCTCTCCCCCAACCCTCCCACTGTGCCCCACCACTATCAAAATTATCCTACTGAAGATCCAGTCACATTCCTTCCTTGATACAGATACACGTGGGTTCTTAATTGTTCATGAATAAAGTTGAATCGCATCATGGCTTTTATAGTTGGCTCTCAACTCGTCTCAGGTATTCTATCTACTACCTCCTACTGTCAACTCTTTGTTTCATATAGTCTTCAGTTTGAATTTGTGCATCCTCTTTTCCCTCTGTTGCCAACTCTGACTGGAAATTGTCAGGAAGTATCGTCCTTAAAATATAGTTTGGTGTTAGTGCGTAACTCTGACCCACTTTCTCTTCCTTTCACACCTTGGAAAAAGTGAGACTGTGCCTTCACTTCCTACCTCTGTAATTTTTGTTGTTTGGCCAAGTTATTTACTCCAGGCTGTGGTAAAATTGTACTCACTTCTGTGGCTGTTAGGAAGATTAACACCTGACATAATGAGTGGCCCATAGAAGTCATCAGTAGATGCTAGCTATTCTTACCTTAAGGTACTTTTCTCATAGTGTCCATCTGTTGATGTCTTATTTATATATAAGTACTGGCCTTATTTATCTATATTTTAAACTTCTAATAAGTCCAAAAGAGTAAGCATAAATATTTGATATAATTTAATTTAAATGTCATTGAAATTTAAACCTTTTCTTTTCCATTCTGATTATTAATGGTAATGCATAGAAACTTCTCTTGGAGTTAAGTGACATCTGGTGCTTTATTGAAAAGTTTGAATATCTGACTAAAATTTTTACTGTAACTATAATGGAGTCATTGTAAATATGAACGTCTCTCTTTTTGTATACCCTTTCTTAAAGTTCACTAGAATTACTTTTCTGACCTCTACAGCAGAATTGACTACTCTCAGTAAAGATAAGAAATATTTCAATATAAACCAGAAGTTCTTTGTTACTTAAAACATCCTAGAAACACCATTCCTTTGTATATGTTCTTCAGACACAAATAAAGCTAACCACTATTTCCTATTTCTATGCCATTGACTCTGGAAGACTTAGAAGTTTTTTCATTTTTCTTAGTAGCTTAAAAGAGAATATAAACCCTAGGGGTGCTCATAAGAGAAAAAATGAATTTTAGATTGTTAGTCTTGAATATAGTTTGTATAGATCATGTTTCCATATGTACCTGAAAACTGAAATACTTGCCTTTGTAGCCTCAGCACATGGTAGATATTTTAATATTAGACATGGCATGCTTTACCATGCTCATCAATGCAGGCTGCTTCCATATATTGCTGTATGGTAAACTCAGGATGCAGGAAATTCAGTAAGTTGTAGTATGAAAGAAATAGGTATGAGATTGGATTTTCTAACATGGATGTTTTTGGTTTTTTTGTTTGTTTGTTGTCTTCCTTTTTTTTTTTTTCCTTGTTTTCTTTTTCAGAAAAATTATTGTCTCTTCTGCCAGAGTATGTTGTTCCATATACAATTCACCTTTTGGCACATGACCCAGATTATATCAAAGTACAGGATATTGAACAACTTAAAGATGTGAAAGAGTAAGACTTTTTTCATCCTATTTTCATATTTCCTGAAAGTTGTCTTTTGTCCTTACTGCTGATAATAGGATCTTAATTATAATTGAAATACTAAATTTCTTAGGAGGTTAAGGTTTTTTCTCTTAGTCACTCTCTTTTTTTGTCTTTTCCATATCTCTTCCTATTAATTTCTTATATAGTTGCTCCAAATAGCATAGTTAGTATACTCATATTCTATTTTTCTACTGATATGCTATTTCATTTCTAATGAGGTAACCCATTAATGGTTTCTATTCCAATTCTGGTATTTTCTTATTTCCTTCTGAAACTGTTAATTTTTGATGTGTGTGAGTGAGGTGAACTAATAATCTCCTTTCCTCTCATAGACAGTAGTGAGCACATTGTATGCAGGAAGAGAGAAGGCTTTATTTCAAAACGGGCAAATACATATGATAATTCTTTCAATGATTATTGTTGAAAATGCAAACACTACATTTACCTGAGTGTAGAAAGGAAAAGATAGTATTATTTAGAGAAATATTAATCTATAATAATGCTTGAAATAAACAAGACCCTGGTCCATTTTCTCTTATAATAAAAGATGCTTCTTGGAGTTTTGAATCAGTTAATTTATTATGCCTTTAACATATTACTAAAGGTAAATAAGTCTTGGTTTCTTCATTCATAGAAATATTTAAATTTTTTTTTATATTTGCAAGGAAAGAGAGACAGAAAGAGAAAGAATGGAGCACACCTGGGTCTCTAGGCACTGCAAATGAATTCCAGATGCATGTGCCACTTTGTGCATCTGGCTTTATGTGGGCAATGGGGAATCAGACCCAGGTCATCTGGCTTTGTAGGCAAGCACCTTAACCTCTGAGCCATCTCTCCAGCCCTTAATTCATAGAAACATTTTGTAGTTGACTATTTGAGATGCCTCATAAGAATAAAATGAAATTACCATTAGCTGCTTCCCATGGCAGGGGAAAATGTATTATATCTTTTTTTTGTTGTATTTCTAAAGCATCAGCAAATTTCCAGCAATGAGTTCTGTGTTAGTGCTTCTAACTAATGAAAGCTCTAGCTACTGTTCTTTTCCTGAGGACACCCTGCTCTTAAGTAGTTAGATTGATTTTCGCCTCATACTTCATGTACTTGAGAGTCCAGGTTGCCTTTCTAAGTGCCTTGATGGCCATGATCTTCATTGTGTTGGAGAGCAACTCCATACCCAAGATCCAAAAGGTTATTTTTTCCCCCTTTTATATTAGTGTTTCACTTTATAGTTCTTACTTTTTTTCTGTTATTTTTGTCCTTTATATCCATTCTCCCTATATAATATAGGTCTAGTTTTTTTTTTTTATAATTCAAAATCAGCATCTGAAACTTGGGTTTTTTTCCTAATTAAGACAGTATATTTAGGCATTAACCATGTTTTTCTTTTCTAACTTATTAATGACTATTCTTAACTAATTATTAAGGTAATCGTATTCATTTGAAAACTTATCATTGGGGCGTGGCTCATTCTGAAATACATGACCTCTTACTTGGTCCAGGCTCATCTGTTCTAGCAGTTTCAATCTCCGTCCTCCCTGGGAATCTAATAACGTTTTGAACTTATCTATCTGCATTGCTGACTTGATGATAGGCATGTGCATGACATAGCTATTTCCCTGCTCTTTCTTTTTTAATTTGTAGGTGTTGCTTTTATTTTTTTCCTGTCCTGGAATTGTAGATTTGTTCATTATGGTAATATTTGGAATATAACAAAGACTTTCCCCCCATATTTTCTTGTTTTTTTTTAGATGTCTTTGGTTTGTTCTAGAGATATTAATGGCTAAAAACGAAAATAACAGTCATGCATTTATCAGAAAGATGGTAGAAAACATCAAGCAAACAAAAGATGCTCAAGGACCGGATGACGCAAAGATGAATGAGGTATGTACTTGTGATTCCACGATGAGCCGGAGGTAAACTCTCAGTGCTTACAGATAACAGGAAACCCTTTCTATGTAGTTTTCTATAGTAAACTAAGATTGTTATAGTAACTAAGATTGTTCATGCAGAATTAGTAATATTAATGCTAACTGCTGACTAATAGTAGCAAAAACTATAATATATATGTAATATAAGCTATAGTATTTATACTGATGATTGCCTTTTTATACTGATGTTCACTATTTAGACTGGATGCATGCTCTAGAATTGCTCCTAATTTACAGAGTCTAGAATGCCAACTCACGTATCTAATTTAAAAACTCCATTGCAGAAACTGTACACTGTGTGTGATGTTGCCATGAATATCATCATGTCAAAGAGCACCACTTACAGTTTGGAATCTCCTAAAGACCCTGTACTGCCAGCTCGTTTTTTCACTCAACCTGACAAGGTAGTTACTATAGAATTTGTTTGTGGAAGTTGAATAAAGTATCTTCTCAGCACCCAATTGTGAGAGGATCCTGAAGGATTGGTATTAAGAGCTTGCACACTCCTAATAGCATGAAGAGACTTCCCGAGTTTTAAACCTGTGATTCAAGACCAAAATGTGGGTGAAAGTGAAAGATACCAAGATTTAGATATAAATGAGGATGACCTCTAGAGTATGTTTCAAAGTCTGAAGCCAAGCTAAGAGCCCAGGCAAAAAATACACCTTAACAGCTGCTGATCTGAAATGGAAACTAGAATGTCAATGTATGATCTGTTAGGTTGTTCTGAGCAAACAGACACTGGAGTAGGCCCAAGACTAGGAGCATTGTAAGGATATTCCTAAGCCAAACTCCAGCACATGTTTAGTTGTCTGGCACACTCTGAGAACTCTAGCATATTAGAACTCAGGTCTCTTTTGTTAATACTAGAATAGCTACAAGGTCAGTTTAGTTTATTGTAGTAGTAGTAGTTAAACCAATGACTAAAAATGATTAGCCTAATAAACATACTTTAAACTGAAGCTATCCTATGCTCTGTTGGCTTTTAACCACCTCCTAAGACTATCTCAGCACTCACTATTTCTTTTCCTTTTGTCATAGAATTTCAGCAACACCAAAAATTACCTGCCTCCAGAAATGAAATCATTTTTCACACCTGGAAAAGTACGTTTTGAGAATTGTTTTAATATTTATGCAGTAGTTTGTTTTAGTGTGATGATTGCCCTAATTGTTATTCTTTATTTTAAAATTTGTGTATATCAGGGCTGGAAGAATTGTTCAGTGGTTAAAGGCTAAAGGTTTGCAAAGCCTGCAGGCCCAGGTTCTAGTCCCCAAATACCATGCACGCCAGATGCAAAAAATGGTGCAAACTGCTGGTGTTTGTAGTGGCAAGAGGCCCTGACACATCCATACACATGCATGAATGCATATGCATACACAAATAAAGTTTTAAAATAATTTGTGTCTCTCAATACAGAAAATATAGTTAGCTGTCTTCTATTTGTTGGTAAGAATTAGTTGTATTTACTCTATAGATGCACACTTGAGATGTACCATTGTAGTTCTTCGCTTATTAAATAGGTGATCTGTGCTAATACAGTGCCTTCCATAGCATGACTCTGTTCTCATGATTGACCATACATTTCCTTTGTTCTGATGTTCTGTGGAAACCTTTTCTTCAGATAACAAAGAAACACAACCATTATTTTTATTCATTTAGTTTTGTTGTTTGTTTTGAGACAGAATCTTGCTATATAGACCAGCTTTGAACTTGTCCTCCTGCCTCAGTGTGCCTCAGCACTGGCACACTGAGTGGCACACCTGGCAGAGTGTCTAGACAGTTTTTAACTTAAGTGATACTCAATTTATAGTCCTTTTTTTGCTTAAGAACAGGCACATTTTCCATGATTTTTATATAAAGACTTTGACTTTTATTACTGATAGTTCTTGATATGTATATTTTATTAGTATTTTGCAAATGAAAGATACATATTTCTCATTTCAGCCTAAAACTACCAATGTTCTGGGGGCCGTGAATAAGCCCCTTTCCTCAGCTGGCAAGCAGTCTCAGACCAAGTCATCACGCATGGAGACTGTAAGCAATGCGAGCAGTAGCTCCAACCCAAGCTCTCCTGGGAGAATCAAAGGGAGGTAAGCACATAGGTTCCATGATTCCAACAAGGCTGAGATGAAATCATACAGTGTAAACACTGAAATGTCAGTGATTAGAGACTCATTGGTATCACTTGGAAATCCATATTTATTTGTATGCTCATTTTCAATAGATACTTCATCTTAGGTCTTCATATTTTACCTTGTTGGGTAATCTCCATTAGCACACATAACAGGTATTCCACCTCATTGTGTGGCATGTAAACAGCTATTAAATCATGGTTCATTCAGACAGTGGAAGACTAATTAAAATGATGAGATCTGAACTCTCATCGAAGAAATTGCACAATACATCAACAAGCAAGAATGTCAAAATATAAAACAGTGTTATGATGTCTTTATTTTGTAAAAATATTTATATTCACAGTTATCTGTATATGCATAGAAAGTTTTTGGGAAAATATACAAAGTCTTAACAGTCTTTGTAATAATAGTACAGGGAGAAAATAATTTTATTCTGTTTGATACAGTTTGAATTTCTTTTTTACTGTCTATGTGTATACACACACAAGTACTCTGCTGTTCTTTTAAAATGTAGTTCTGGGGCAGGGGAAATGGCTATGTGTACCTCACAAGCATGAGGGCCTGATTCACCTGTTTTTCAGCACCCACATAAACAGTTGGGTGTGGTGACTCCCACTTGGAATCCCAGTCCTGCGGAGGAGGAGACTGGAGGATCACTGGGGCTCATCAGTCATGACAGATTCCTTCTGGAGACACCTGTTGGTCTCTGGCCTCCATGCTCTGTTATGTGTATCTGTGCACATAAGTGCACATACCACACAGACTACACTGCAATACTATACACATTCTTGCAAAAAAGAGGAAAAAATAGTTGTAAAGTAATCTTTTTTTCTTAAAAAGGAGAAAAAAACCCTCATTTTTTTGTTGCCTAGAGACCAAGATTTACGATTCAACATAGTTTAAACAGTGTTTAGCAGAGGGCTTTAATGTGATCAGTTATAATAACTTGAAAATGTCTGTATTAAAGGCTTGATAGTTCTGAGATGGATCACAGTGAAAATGAAGATTACACGATATCTTCACCTTTGCCGGGGAAAAAAAGTGACAAGAGAGACGACTCTGATCTTGTAAGGGTGAGATATTGGTTTGATTATATAATAATTCTAATAGCAATGACTTTAGTTACTTTTATACGTTAGCCAGTTAGCATTACAATCAAATTTGACATTTGTATTGCTTTTAGTGGCTTTTATTACAAAACTGAATCTATAATTACCCTCTACCATCTAATTTAAGTATATGAGTTTATGTGATTCTTGTCATTCAAATAAGTAATCTTAATTCTTTATGTCTTTGGAGTCAGACATGCCAGTTCCATATACAAAACTGCATGTTTTTGTTACATTTTAAATTGCTGTAAATCCTAAATGCAGTGTTTTAGACAGTCTTAAAAAAGGTATAGAAAGCAAGTCCTACAGTGCTTCCTCTTTCTTCTTTTCTTGAACCATTTACTAAATAAGGGTCTAGTTAAGATTGGAAATGCTTAAGTTTTCAGAAAGTCCTTGTTCCTTAAGTTTTAATGAAATATATGATACAGTTTGTGTCATTTTAAGATCAAATTGGTAAAATTTCAGTACAGGTATAGAATACACATGCACACACACACACACACACACACACACACACACACACACACTCACCTCAGTGGACTTAATAATTGGGCCCATTTTGACTTCTTAATTGAACACTAGACATTTCCTAAATAGCTGACTAGAATCTCAGGATCGCTCTCCTTGTCTGTACAATGGATATTTAGCTGTAGCTTTGTCAAAATGAACAAATTAGCCCAATTAAATTGTTACTGCTGCTTCATGTTTCTAATGATTCATGCCTTTGACTAATAGTTGTCATAACAGTAATTGTGTTTTGAATCTATAAACAGAGGTGGGAGTTATCCATAAAATAATTACTTTCACTTTCTTCAGAGTTTTATTGTTCTTGTCTCTCACTGACCTAACAGCCAAATCCGTTATTTTCTAGGTTTCAATAATTTTTATCTTGCTAGGTTAGTTGTTTTTCTACTTAAGAAAAAATTAAAATAAAATTTGTACTAAAACATTACTATTTATACTGTTACTTAGCTGTTCAAAAGTTTCACTTACTAGCTGGGTGTGGTGGCTTATATCTTTAATCTCAGTACTCAGGAGAATCATTGTGAGTTCAAGACCAGCTTGGACTACATACAAAGTTCCAGGTTAGCCTGGGTTAGAGTGAAACCCTATCTCAAACTTCCTCCCAACGCCCTAAAAAGTTTGACTTTACTAAAATTTGGTAGTAAAGTAAAATTATAATTGATATTTTAAAAGTAACAACAGAAAGTAATTATAGCATTTAAAATTATAGATGGTATTTTATTTTTTTCAAGGTAGTGTCTCACTCTATAGTCCCAGGCTGGCCTTGAGCTCACAGCATTTTCTTATCTGTGCCTCCCAAGTGCTAGGATTAAAGGAAGGCACCATCATGTCTGGTTACAGGTGATATTTTAATTGTGGTTTTAATTTAATATTTCTATCTTCTAATCTGTTTTGTTTTGTTTTGTTTTGTTTTGTTTTGTTTTGTTTTGTTTTGTTTTGTTTTGTTTTGTTTTAGGTAGGGTCTTGCTCTAGCCCAGGCTGATCTGGAATTCACTATGTAGTCTCAGGCTGGCCTTGAACTCAGGGCAATTTTCCTATCTCTGCCTCTCAAGTGCTGGGACTAAAGGTGTGTGCCACTACACCTGGCTCCAATCTCTTTTTAAAAATATCTTTTTAAAATGTTTTATTTATTTACTTGCAAGCAGAGAGAGAGAGACAGAATGACAGAGAGAATGGGTGTTCCAGAGCCTCTAGCCACTGCAAACAAATTCCAAATGCTGGCTCTACGTGGGTACTGGGGAATCAAACCCAGTTGGTTAGGCTTTGTAGGCAAGCACCTTAACTGCTGAGCCATCTCTTCATTCCCAACAATAGCTTTTTAAAAATTAGTGCATGCAAACGAAATAAATATTAACCAATGAAATTCTGTCACAAGTCTTTTTCTTCCAATGAAGTGTAAAAATAGTTCAATGTTAAAATATTTTAATGTAGCATTTAAGTGATATATCAAATAAGAAAGAAAAAAATAAGACATTCTCAGATTAGGCCAAGAGAACATGAATAAGAATCTCAAACATAACTTTACATTAAATCTAAAATGAAAAGGAAATCTGGGAAAAATCTCAAAACTGAGATAACTTTGAAGACTTGAAGAGAATGAAGACATACTATGTTTCTATAAGAAAAAAAAGTAATTTTTGTAAAATGTAAAATTTCAGTGAGTTTTGTTTGAAGTCATTGTGGAAGAATAAATTGATATGAAAAGGAGGAATACCAAAGATAGTATCAGTCTAACCAGATACAAACAAACTTAGTTGTAACTAGTAAAATATTATGTGCTGTTATAATGCCCTCAAAACATTATTTTCACACTATAATTTAAAGTAAAGGAGGCATTATGAATCCGTTCTTCTGCAATGACTGGATGTGTCTTTGAGGGTGGGGTGAGGAAAGAATGTAGTTCCATCAGTTCTTGGAAGGGCAGAGGTGACCTGCCTTCATGAGGACTCCATCCTCATGACTTCACCTTGACCAAATGATCCTCTTACAGGCCCCTTCTCCAAAAGTCATCATACTGGGTAGACACAATTCAGTCCATAGCAAATAAATATAAAGTACAATATAAACATATACAAAGGGATAATAGAGTGTGGATAAAATCACCAAATATCCTGTAAATGCCAAAGGTATAATTGGACAATTCATAAATAAAAAGAATGACTTATGGCAGGTTGCAATTTTTTTGTATTTGTTTTTTAAAGACAGGGTCCTATTTAGCCCAGGCTGGCCTCAAACTTGCTTTGTAGTCAAGAATGGCCTTGAAACCCAGGGCCTCAGACATGCCAGACCAATACTCTACCGACTGAATTACATCCCCTAATGATTGTCTTTGTTGTTTTCTTTTTGTTGACTCTAATTTTTGACAGTTTTATATATGTATATATTTTGATCATATTCATGCTGTTAACCCTCTCGTCCCATCTCCTTCCATGCCCCAAAACTAGTTTCCCTGAAGTACATTCAAGGATTTATTTATTTATTTATTTGTGATCCAGTGAGTTTTATTTGGGTTGCTTATATGAGCATGGGTGGAGGATTATTTACCAAAATATGGACTATCCCACTGAAGAAAATGTCTATTCTTGTTGATTTAATTTTAAGAGTAGAAATTTGCATAGACATTTTGGAAATGTTGATATCTACTAAGATATATAGTATAATAATACTACATTTTGAGAGGCTTCCCTTTGAAGTTCTCTAGCTTCAATTTAAGAACAAAAATTTGTCTCTTCCCCCAGGGAGATTTTAAATTCAGAAGCTAGTAAATATCCTGCTGTGGTGACACTGGGCAAGAGGAAGGCTTGAGGCAACATAGTAAGGACTTGATTCTAAAAAGAAAACTAAAGGAAGAAGTGAAGAGTCATGGTTGTGATGTATTTAAGAAGCATGTGTTTAAATACATAGCGTGGCAAAAGTAGATGATGGATTTTTTGTTGCATTGTTCAAAATACTAATAATTTCATTTACTTGTTTGCTATCTGGAGCTTGAACTCAGGGCCTTCTGCATGCTAGGCAAGGGCCCTAGCACTAAGCCATAACATTTTAATTTTTTAAATTAAACTTCATCTTAAAAATTGTGATTCCTCCCCCTTTAGTCTGAGTTGGAGAAGCCTAGAAGTCGGAAAAAAACTCCCGTCACAGACCCAGAGGAGAAACTGGGTATGGATGACCTGACGAAGCTGGTGCAGGAGCCGAAACCTAAAGGCAGTCAGCGAGCTCGGAAAAGAGGCCACACAGTATCTGAATCCGATGAGCAGCCCTGGCCTGAGGAGAAGAGACTAAAGGAAGACCTGCTAGAAAACGAAGATGAACAGAACAGTCCCCCCAAAAAGGGCAAAAGGGGCCGGCCGCCAAAGCCTCTCGGTGGAGGGACACCTAAAGAAGAGCCAACAGTGAAAACATCCAAAAAGGGAAACAAGAAAAAATCTGGACCTTCTGTAGTAGAGGACGAGGAGGAGGAAGAAAGACCAAGTGGAAATCCTGAGCAGAAGTCAAAGCACAAGCAGCACCGGTCGTCGAGGAGAGCGCAGCCACAGCCCAGGTGAGTGTGCTAGGCAGTAGTGCTAGCGACCTGCTGTTGCGATCAGAACTTGATGCTTTCCACGTTTGGGTCTCCCCTAAGCAGAGCAGAATCTCCTGAGACTAGTGCAGTTGAGTCCACACAGTCCACCCCACAGAAAGGACGAGGAAGACCGTCAAAAACGCCATCACCATCACAACCAAAAAAACATGTGTAAGTTGTAAATAATACTAAATTTCAACCAGTTACAAATTATTTTGCAAAAGTTCATAAATTTATAAACATAAATGTCGCTCTATTTAAGTTGTAGATATTTAGTCCCATTATGCTAGGTAAGATTTACTTTTATAAACTTACCTAAGGCAGTAATATTCCAGTTAACTCTCTTGTAATATTTGTACTTTCATTCATTCATTCTTATTTTTAGGTATTTTTGGTTTTTCAAGGTAGGATCACACACTAGCCCATGATGCCCTGGAACTCACTGTCTAGTCTCAGACTGGCCTTGAACTTGCAATGATTCTCCTACCTCTGCCTCCTGAGTGCTGGGATTCAAGGCATGCACCACCACCACAACCAGCTCTTTTTTTCTTTAAGTGATGTTGCCATAGTCAGCATTAGCTCCTTTTAAAGCTATTTATTTATTTAACAGAGGGGGGGGGGACTGAGATTGAATGAGAATATAAATGCATGATGTCCTCTTGCCAATGCAAAACACATGGGCCACTTTGTTTTCTGGTTCTTTATGGGTCCTGGGGCGTTCAACCCAGGACAGCAGGCTTTGCAAACAAGCACCTTAAACCACTGAGCCATCTCTTCAGCCCAGTATATATTTCTTTAAAAAAAATTTAACGTATTTATATGTTTGAAAGCAAGTGCCTTTACCTGCTGAGCCATCTCTTCAGCCCTGTATTTATGTTTGGAAACAGTGACTTGGCCTCTTGCCACTGCACATGAATCCAGGTGAATGCTTTACTTTGTGTATTTGGCTTTATATGGGTACTGGGGAATACTACCCAGGCTGTCAGGCTTTGCAAGCAAGCACCTTTAACCACTAAGCCATCTCCCTAGTCCTATTTATGTGTCTGTGTGTATGCACAAACGTGTGCACTAGGGTCACTTGCTGCCTGGTGCTGTGTCACTCTTTGCACCTAGCTTATGTGGGTGCTGGGGAATTGAACTTACTCCCACAGGCCTTGCCAGCAAGCGTCTTTTATCATTGAGCCATCTACCCAACCCTTTATTTGTACATTTTTACAGGTCTATGAAATGAATACTTACTCTTTCTTCTTTTTTAATTTATTTATTTTTAATTTGCACCTATGTGTGTGCATGCATGTGCCCTATGACCTCTTGGTGCTCACTGCAAATGAATGCCAGAAACATGCACCACTTTTTCGTACTGGAAATTTGAACCTCAGCTGGCAGGCTTTGCAAGCAAGCACCTTTAACTACTGAGCCATCTCCCTGTCCACAATTTCTTTATTTTCTATACAGAGTTTAGTGATATCAGAAGAGGTGGACATTTTTAAATAGCATATATTAAACTAGGTTGCTCACTGCTGCGGCTATAAGTTTTCTTGATTTTTTTTTTCCCCCCCTCAGCAACTTTTCCTTTTCAAAAAATGGTTTTACGCTTCTGTTTTTATTTGAACTTGTGGTAGGGGAAGAGTAGGCATCATTTTTTTTTCTATAAATTATTACTGCTTGATCTCAAGCCTTTTTAAGTTTATTTTATAGTTTAATTTCCATATGTATCTACATATAGGTTGGTTTTGGATATTTACACAAATACATCCTTAAGAGAGTAGCAAGTCTGTATCCAAAATGGTTAATGTGACAAGAATACTATAATTTGCACATTTTGCAATATTCATCTTCTCAGTTATGTGAGTGAAAGGAGAACAGCATGTTTTCTGTTAGATATTCTGCCCGCCTTTTCTGAGCACAACACAGCATATAGTTGTTTCAGTAGCTTGACTTTAGACTTGCCAGCATACCTTGATAAATACTTGGTCATCTTAGAGTTTTTCCTGTACCTGTGTGTTCCACAGGAAGAGGAAAAGTTACCTGAGTGTCTAGCCAGTGCTTCATGCCTTCCTCCATGTAATTTTTCTCTAAGGTTAAAAATAAAGGTAAGTACATTATTATGGCAGCTTCATAAATGTGTTTGGATTCATTCAAGCAAAACCATTTTTTCTAAACAAAGGTTTCTTAAAGAATAGTAAATAACCTGTGGTTAATTTTATAACAATGAAATAACAGATTAAATAGCTTCTTCACAACTTTGTTTATATTAGATATCATAAAATTAAGGGCTTAACCCCTAAAGTTACATACATCTTTCTACAAATATTAAAAACCTGAGTTTTTTTTTAAATGAAACCAATACAGTGATATATTTTAGCTTACCTGCCTATCTTTGGTTCTCTCTGAGAAGCTCTTTTCTTTTTCCTCCCCAGAGCTAGAAAACTAGCATGTTTTGATTTGTCTGTTTTTTGTGTTCTAACTGCAATGGTTTTGAAAAAGATTGCCATATTCGATGTCATTCTTATCCAGTGGCACGTAAGAAACTTGGTTCTTATCCCTCTCCTTTTCTGAGCTTGCATTTGCTGAGTATAATTCAGTATGTAATTGTACTGGTAGATTGGCTTTTCAGAGTTGCCAAGTATAGAACTATGACTCTGGAATGTGCCCTGAAAATATTAAGAAAATCTAATGGAAGAATTGAGGAGTTGGGGGATCTTTCTCCTTGGAAAGTGCCAATGAGTTGTTGATTTGAGATTAGTGGGAGTTAGAAAATAAGAGAGGAATGATCCAGATGAAGAGAATATAGCTTATTGAGCTCAGAAAACTGAGGAAGGCAGGGTGTTCTGATTCTAATTGTTAGGAGTAAGGGAATAGAAAGAGATGAGATGTCAGGTAGACAAGGACTGGGAAGCTGACAGAATCAAGAATCACTTTCAGAGCTGTAAAGAGTGGTGCCTGGGGAATGATATAGATCAGCTACTTGTTTGTTTTTGAAAGATTACTTTGTAAAGAGAAGGGAGAGATAGGAGTAGTTTGAGTGGGCTACATAGTAGTGAGGTGGGAGAAGTGAATCTTGTAGAGCCAGAGAGAACGACACACTGTTTTCTTCTCAGAGACTGTCTCTTTGAGCAGCTCGGGATGCAGATGTCTTAGTGAGCTGAGAAAGATGAAGTGGAAGGCAGAGGCTGCAGGTAATGCTTTGAGTCCTTTATGGCAACAGCCACAGCATTAGTCGTCATTAGATCTTTGAATGTACATAAGATTCCAGCATTGATGGCTTATGTTTCAGAATGTAAACAATGATTTCTTGTCTCATGGCACAATTCAAGAGAAAAATGGTGAATTCATAAGCTGTTTGAAGCATTTTGTCTAAGTAGTAATGGCGATGTGAAGATGGGCTTTTCATTTTATTTTGCTCTAGCCGCATGGGACGCTCCAAACAAGCAGCCACGAAAGAAAATGACTCAAGTGAAGAGCTGGATATGTTCCAGGGCAGCTCTCCTGTCAATGATGATCTTCCCCAGGAAGAAACAGAGGAAGAGGAGGTTTCTGCAGTAAATGTATGTGTTTATTAAAGTGTCACATATAGTGGTATAGAATATGTAAATAGTAAATATTTGGTCATATCCACTTAGTAGAATTGCAGATAGCAGCAAGAGCTCCAAACAAGCAGCCACAAAAGAAAATGACTCGAGTGAAGAGCTGGTTATGTTCCAGGGCAGCTCTCCTGTCTGTTTTTTATTCATTAGTTTGTAGCGTCATTTCATTTCTAATCTTGAATCATGGAGAAAAATCTTTAATGGGCGCCTGGAATTAAGTGAGAGTAATAGACATACCGCCTAGTGAACATGTAAAAGTGTACACGGAATATAGAGAAGTGCAAGGAGCACTTGAATGTTGACATCCATTAATAACTTAAATGAACTTAACTTCATTTAAGTTATTTTTTTAAAAATCACTTATTTATAAGCATAGAGAGTGAGAGAGAATGAGAGAATTTATGTGCTAGGGCTTCTTACCACTGCAAATGAACTCCATGCACATGTGCCACCTTGTGAATATGGCTTTACTTGGATACTGCAGAATTAAACCCAGGCTGTCAGGCTTTGCAAGCATGCACCTTAGTCGCCAAGCCTAGACATAATGCCCAGTGAATTCCAGGTCAGCCTGAGCTAGAGTGAGACCCTATCTCTAAACAACAACAACAAAAAATCATGTCTAACTAAAGTCACCCTTTGGAATTGAAGGACACCCTGAGTTTTCTAAGTGAGTTTTCATTAAATGGATACTTCCTTTGCAAAAGGAAGAGTGGTGCTTTCTAGGAGACTTTAAAAAACAATGAATGCTTTGCTTAGTTAACACTTCTCAAATTTATCTCTTTGAGAAAGATAAAATTAACACAATTAAATTGGAACTTGTTCTCATGATATAGCAATGCTAAATTTTTAGATCAGCACATCTCAACTTCTTTGTTTGTGAAGCTTGATTTCTATAATCTGTTCCCAGAGTTGAACTCTGGATTTATGCTATTTGATGTGTACAGCAGCCCTGTCTGCCCCAAGGTTTATGTAAGTGAGGTGTCATGTTTAATTGTGGTCTTAAAACTGGTTTATTTCTTAAAGAGCTTTATTGAAGGTAGAAGACTTAAGCAATCATAGTGACTGATGTCTTCAGCAGAGAAAAACTGTACAGTAAATTAATTAAACCCTGTTCTTCATGCATATGCATCTTTTTAAAATTAGAGTTATACTCTTATATTCCCTCCTTACTCCCATCCCACTGAGGCCCCTCTTCAATGGGGTTATTAGGACTCACTGTTGAGTCATGAATGCACCAGTCAGACATTGTGGCAGGGGACAGTGCCTCAGGACAGACCATCTCACCCTGTGGCTCTTACATTCTTTCTGCCCCCTCTTTTATAATGTTCCCTGAGTCTTGCAGGCTGTGTTAGAAGTCTCCCCTTAGTGTTGACTTCTCAGCAGCCTCTGATTTTCTCCTTTGATAAGTTTGGAGTCTCCTCAGTATCTACCTGTCTTCCTGGAGGAGGTTCTTGGGCTATTTAATCTGCCACTCATAAAGAGTTCTGTGTAATGCTTGCCCCAGTAAGTGGTAATATGTTTGACCTTCTGGGGGGTGTGAGGTAGGGTCTCACTTTAGCCCCGGCTTACCTAGAACTCACTATGTAGTCTCAGGGTGGCCTTGAACTTGCTGTGATCATCCTACCTCAGACTCCTGAGTGCTGGGATTAAAGGCATGTGCCACCATGCCCAGCTGTTTTTGTATATTTGATAGTTGTTAGGTGTCAGATTTACTCACTGCTTTCCCAGAAAGCCAGCTGTGCAAACTTGAATTTCAAGTGTTTTCTTTGCCACAGAAACATAACTAGCAAGATGGCATATCTGTGTGCAGTTTTTTTTTTCTTGCTGTGGACAGTGACTTTTGGAAATTATTCTCTGCACTTATTTAATATAAAAGTAAAATAATTTTGCTGCCTGGGGAAGGCTGCTTATGGATAAGGGTTCAGACATTATTAGAACCTAAAAGTAAAAATGTAAAGTGCAGACAAAGTTAAAAGGAGAAAGGTGGTCCTGGGGAAATGGCTCAGCAGTTAAAGACACTTGTTTACAAATCCTGTTGGCCTCATTTTAATTTCCCAGCATCCATGTAAAGTTAGATGCACAGAGTGGTGCATGCTTCTGGAGTTCATTTGTAGCAGCAAGAGGCCCTGAGATGACTATCCTCCCCACCAATAAATAAGTAAAAATATTTTTATAAAAAGAAAAATGTTTGGGGGAAAGGAATTAAAACTCTGGAACAAGTGAGAATAAAGATTGATTTGAAAGATGATAATTGCTATTGTGTATCTTTTAAGTATATACTCATATTATCTGGTGATTTTCTTTTAAGGTACGACGGAGAAGTTCTAAAAGAGAAAGGCGATGAACAGATGCAATTCACTTTCTTTGTGAAAACTTCGGAAAACATTTTTCTTTTTTGTCAAGTGTGAGGCTAGATAAAGCCTTTGTGCACAAAATGGGACTGCCAGAGTATGGACAGTTGGACATTTTCTGACCTCATGTATTTGTGGTCACATGCTTCAGCCATGCACCTGGGCGATAACATTGACTGTGGAGTTCTGTCAAAGTGTGATGGCTACAGAGACACAAACTATAGGAGAAATTTGTAAATATCTTTTCTTTCTTAATGTTTCTGATTTCTAAAGTGCTTGTATAGCTTTTATCTGCGGCTTTAAACTGACAGTGCCCAGCTGTTTATTGGATCTGTTGATCTAAAGAGGTTGCTAGGATAGCTCTTAAGCAGTAATCTGTCAGTGTTTGTATTCTCCACAATTTTACTGTGAAAAAATTGATTTTCAACAATTGGTGTCATTTTCTTGATGTCACTACTTGTTGGAGAGGTCAGTTGTCTCTTCCCTTGTGCATCTCACCCAGTGTTTACTCCAGGCACCCTTCCTCTTCAGAGGTGCTAACTACCTGCCACCACACAGAGCTAGTGCCTCTAATGGTAGGACACCTTGCAAATTGTGAAGTAGTCCTGAAGTTCTTTCATGACTTTACACTTCAGTATTGGTCACAGAGTTTTCTGGCCTTTCATGGCAATGAAAATTGAAGAGAGAGATTTAAAATATTTTAAAGAGTGTGTTATAAAATAACGTACTGAATTCTTTATCCCATTTTATCATATCTTTCAGTTTTTATTAATCTACAGTGTCAATAAAATTCTGTAATTTGAATGGGTTTTTAGTAGTCTAGAATGTTGTGTATAGTTATTTCCTCTTGTCCAAAAATGCAAATTATTACACTATAATATAAAACCTGCTATATACACATTAGTAAAGTTCCAGTTTTCCATAACTGTGTAAAGTTAATCAGAAAGAAAAAAATTTTATTGATGCAGTGTGTCTTTATAAAATCTGTTCTTGAAAAGCTGTTTTGTATTTTATAGTGAGTTGCATGTTTATGAAAAAAAAGTACTGATAACGGGATGTGCTTTTTTCTGTAAATTCATATCTAGCCATAGTATATGATACATTACCCCATAACATAGTTTTTTCATCAAGAGTTTTATTATTGTACTTTATTTTGGAGCCAAAAATTGTTGGGGGGGGTGGGGCAGAGTGGAAATGGTTTATTATCTAATTATGCCAGCTACTTGTAGGTGTCACCTTTCAGACACTGTGAAATCCCACTTCATCCAGACAAGAGATCTTTGGACTTAGAGATCTTTTTGTTGTTGTCATATCTGCAAAACAGAGAAACAAATTAATTAAGACAGTATCCTTTATAGTTTATCTAGTTGTAGGAACTGTATTTTGAACCAAAATGTATTGGTTACCTTTTCATGTTGATCTAAATTTATTTTAGTATTCTGGGTGCTGTACTTTTGTTCGGTTTCATGGTTAACACCATAAAATTGTATTGTAAATTATTAAATTTATCACATCAAATAATGGAGCATTTTCATATAATATACCATTATGTGTAAGGTATGTTTCCAAAATTGGCTATAATAGATTGGGATATAATAAAGAAGCTATTTTAGAAAATGACATCTTGCTATTTTCCAGTGTGTATCACAACTAATGTGATTTTCTTTGAAAAATGTCCTCTTGTTTATGGAACAGTTTTTACTTTTTAAGAAAGATGCTTTGAATTGTGCCTTGATCTCTCTGTGCATAACTTTTTTCATTTGCAACAACATTGATCAGGGATTATGGAGGTTATGATATCTGAAGACAGCGAATGCTACATGTTGATGTGTGGGGTTTAAATGTTGTATCCCTCATTTCTCCCAGACAGTGCTATTCTGATTTCAACAGTACAAAAGCATGGTTTTCAATCTGTAACATAAAGAATAAAGGATAGCTTTGTATTTTTGTCATTGACTAAACTTCACTAGAACTATTTACAGAAGCATACCTTTAAGATCATTTTCTAAAGCACATAAAAAAGATTGTAGAGGATTTTTATTTGCATGATAAATTTTATTATTAATGCTGTGCAGCTAATGTTTACAAAATGGTCATTGAAAGAAATGTTTATGTTGAGGCTAATGAGTATAATTTTACAACCTATTTGTTCATTCTTTAGTAAGATTATACTGTAAATTTTTCATTTTTCTGTAGAAATATAGGTGCAATAATGATTAATTTTTATGCCCCAAGTCTCCACTTCAGGAGCTTATCTTTAAACCTAATATTTCATGACCTAACATTTGGAGAGCCACATACTTTGACAGTAAGATTGTGAATAAAGCACTAATTGCTCAGGGCCATTAGCCTGCTCTGCAAAGAGAATGTTCATTTTGAAACTACGATATGTAACAAGTTCCATTCTGAAGATGTCTTGATTCCTCCAGGAGGCTTTCTCACCACAGTGCAGTAGGAAGCATTTTCCACGATCTCCACTGTGTGTGTAAATCATGGGTGTGACTGCAAAGCTTGTTCTGGATACTAACGCTTAAATCACTTTTGTTGGCCTTCTTACAACTTGTACATTTAAAATCTCACTTTGCCTACTTGGAAGACTATCAGAAACTTAGCAGTTTGTTTAGCTTAGGCATGTCTCTCTATTACTCCAATGAACAACTGGTAACCATTTTTTAGACATATTTTGAATTTTCTGTCTAGTTGAATAGATATGAAAGCTCATATTTTTATATGACTCAATATATATTTATTAAGTAGAGAAAGTCATGTTTTGGTGATTTTTAATTTTAGAGCCTTTGTTTCCCAGTACCATTTTCTAAACTTTGTGTTTAAGTTTTGTATATAAAATCTTGGCTTTCAGAAATGTACTAAAAACTGTTTAAGTTAGAGATTTGCATAACCCAAAAATTAATGTGTAATCTTTGAAAATAATTACTAAGCAAGTAAGTTGCTAAAGTTAGTTTTATTAATTTGCTCAGTAAACATTTATTAAGTGTCCATCTTGGCCAGTCACTCAAAAAGTATATTTAATTGTATTGAGGATCAAGTGTGATGAAGACAAATTCCTGCGATTTGTGGGACTTTTGTTGTTTTGGAAATAAGTTAACAAGAAAAACTAATAATTAGGTTGTAGAAAATTCAGTAAATGAAAAAGGAAAAAAGCGTAGGAATGACTGTGGGATAAGCTGTTTTGTACACTTTCAAAAAATATTCAGGGGGCTGGAGAGATGGCTCAATGGTTAAGGTACTTGCCTGCAAAGCAGAAGGACCTGAGTTCAATTCTTCCATTCCCAGTACCCATGTAAAACCAGATGCGCAAGGTAGCACAGGCATCTGGAGTTCGTTTGCAGTGGCTGGGGGCCCTGGCATGTCCATTCTCTCTCTTCTCTCTCCTCTCATCTCTCCTCTCTCCTCTCTCCTCTCTCCTCTCTCTCTCTCTCTCTCTCTCTCTCTCTCTCTCTCTCTCTCTCTCTCCCTCCCTCTCCCTCTCCCTCTCCCTCTCTCCCTCTCTCTCTCCCTCTCCTCTCTCTTTCTGAAACAAATAGATAAAATGTTTTAATAAAAATTTAAAAATTCATTTATTCACTGAAAAATTTAGAACTGAAATGTGCAACTGCATGATATTTATAATAAGAGGTCACTTGGTGTCTAGATGAGTGTTTTATATTTACCTGGTTCTGATGTTGTGCTAGTTTTAACAGTTGCTTTTAGTTATTCATATTTGCATCTTTCTGTCTAAGATATGTATCATGTAAATGTTTTATATTTGGAACTTGTTCTGTTATCTAATTCATCTTGTTCTTGGTCCTTCATTCGCCTCAAACTGTTTACTTTTAGCCTACCATGCTCCCATATTGCTTTCCCCCCGTTTTTCTACCTTTTAGCTTAGGAAAGTACTTGTTAGTGTTATTTGAACTCTTCTGTTAGTGTTTTAGTTTATACTTGGTTATATTATTGTTTCAGTGGAGTCCTTGCAGGTTGCAGTATGCCTGTTTGACTCACGACAGTCATGCTTTCACCACCTTCATAACAACTCACTCCTTTGCCACCTCTGTTCTTTGTGCTGTAGTTACATGCTTTACAGCCAGTTAGGAACGATATTGTTGGTGCTTCGGATTCAGGCGTGTTCCCACATTTTCTCTTTGTACCCTTTTTCTTTGTTTTCTACTTCATCTTCTTCCTTCAGCCTAAGGGGTTATTTATTTTTTTATTTTAAAATTTATTTATTAACTATTGGTGTGTACAGGTCTGCTGGCAGTTATCTCAGGCAACTTTTGTTTTGTTGAGAGAATGTTCTTAAATCTTCATTTTGAAGTATATTTTCACTGAATAGAGAATTCTTTTTGTCAGTTTCACTTGAATCAACATTCCATTGTTTTTTGATTTTCTTTTGTATTGAGTAGTTAGTTGAAAATCACTTTTTGTGAGGAAATCTAGAAAATGAATCTGAAATATATTGTCTGACTCCTCTCTCAACCTCTATCCACTCTGAGATCCTGATGAAATGATTTCCTAATTGTTCTTGAGTTTTTCTACCTTTTTCCACATATACAGTCTCCCTTACTAAGTTCTCATCATTTCTTGATTACAAATTGATCTCAAATTTACTCTTGTTTTACCTCAAATTCATTTTTGGTGTTGCCAGACCCATGTGAAAAACACTGGTTTCATCTACCTTCAACAGCAATTTTAAAATAAAATGATTATAACTTACCATTGCTGTTAGGATAATATGTCCTGTGAGCTCTTCATCCCTGACTATTCCTGTCCAGCCAGAGTTCTTCATGTTCTGTGCTCTCTGCTTTCTCATCAGGTTATTAGGGTGAAGATGAAGTGTGTAAGTGTAAAAGGCACACTTTCTTCTCTCGAGTTAGTGCTGTCCGGCATGCTTCCCTAATAACTGTGCCTACTGTTGCCTCCTAAGAGTACAGAGGAGAATACGAACAATAAGTGCCAACCCCAGGATTCCCTGCCTGCTGGTTTATCCCTCTGTAACACCCAGAGCAGCTAACACTTTTGGGTTTGGTTAATGCCTGTTCCCCTTCCTCCCTGTGGTCAACTACAGAAGGACAGAAATGGTGCCTTTGTGTACTAGTTTAATTTTAGGACTCAGCAAGTACCTAGTGCGCATAATTAAGTATAAATTATTTAAATGTAAAGGCACATTAAAATGGTTTGATTAGCCAGGTGTGGTGGTTCATGCTTTTGATCCCAGCACTGGAGAGGCTGAGATAGAAGGATCACTGAGTTCCAGGACAGCCTGGGACTACAGAGTGAATTCTAGATCAGCCTGGGCTAGAGTGAGAGCCTGCCTCAAAAAGATTCTCAAAAAAGACTAAAAAGGTAAAGGAACCTGGTATTTATTGTACCAGATATCTTATTAAAAGTTCTACATATGTTACTGTGGCACATGATCCTCATAATTACTATATGTAGTTATTTTTGCAATAATCTCATAGATAAGGAAACAGTATCAAAGATTTTTTAGGGCTTGGGAGATGTCTCAGCAGTTAAAAGCACTTGCTTGCGAAGTCTGCGGCCTGAGATTTTCCAGCACCCCTGTAAAGCAAACATAAAAGGTGGCACAAGCCCCTGGTAATCATTTGCAGTGAGCCACATGCACACAAGTAAAGATTATATCACTCATCTTTAAAGGGTAGAAGGAAAACTATTTCTCAATGTAGGATTTTGCTCCAGCCCAGACTCTGGGAACTCACTCTAGCTCAAGGCTGAACTCAAATTTATAGCAGCCCTCCTACCTCAGCCTTCCAAGTGCTAGTATTAAAGGTGTGTGCCACCATGCCTGGCATTTTAAAAAATATGTTTTATGTTTATTTAAGAGAAAAAAAAGCTGTATCAGGGCCTCTTGTGTTGCAGGCATACAGACATGAACCACTTTGTGCATTTGTCTTTCTAGGGTTGTCCTCAATGCACGTCAGGCTTCACTTTCACGTGCTTCTTAGGGTTCATGCCAAGAATCTGACTCTGCCACTTGTTGCTTGCCCTCTGCCTTTCTGGAACCTTGGTGCAAGCCCACTTGCTGTCCTCTTGCCCAAAAAAACCAGCACCACATGGATGATACCATGAATGTAACATGAAAGGCCTCTGTTCACTTGCTCCCCTCCAAAACTTCATGGGCTAAGCCTCCAATGTCTGCATTTCTGTTGGCATGCTGGCCTTCACTGGAATGCTTACAACAGAGCCTCCACATTTCTCCTTTCCCAGAGACCTGTGAACTACACGGGTTTATCACTTAGAGCTGTGACAGGATACCTGACAAAAGTGACTGAGGAGGCGTTACTTTGGCTCACGGTTTGAGAGTACCTAAGTCTACCATAACAGGAATGTAACAGGTGAAGCCATAATGAAGGGACATTCAGGTGGCATGCTTCACCTCCTCACATCTTAGCAGAACAGCACACGGAAAAGGGACTGGAGGAATGCAGAGCCTGGGTATAGACCTCAAGTGCCCTTCCCTTCAAAAAGCCACTTCCTCTAGGTAGGCCCCACCTCCCAAAGATTCCAAAATGGTGCCATTAGCTTGAGGCCAAGTGTTTAACTATGCCTGTGGAGGTCATTTTACATTGATAACATATGACGTCTGACTAGGGTTTATGCACATACTAGACACAATGGCCATTAGCTGTAAGCTCACAACTGCCATCATACTTATTGACAAAAGTTGAAGGCTTTTCCACTAAAATCAGGAACAATGATATTTTTTCCCCATAGTACTAGAAGTCCTAGCCAGAGCAATTTGCCAAGAAAAAGCCCTATCAGGGAAAAAAAATGAGGTCATTTGTTTGTTTATGACATGGAAGTCTAGAAAACTCAACAATACAACTGACAGTTGTTTAGAATTAGTAAATTCAGGAAAGTTGCCAAGACACAAACTTAGCATTCAGATATCAGTAGCGTTTCTACACACTAAGAGTAAACTGTTCTAAAAAAAATTTAAGAAGATAATCCCAGCTGGAGGGATGGCTCAGTGGTTTAAGGCACTTGCCTGCAAAGTCTGATGGCCCCAGGTTTGAATTCCCAGTACCCACATAAAGCCAAATGCACAAAGTGGTGTTTGCAGTGGAGGACTTGGCATACCCATCTTCTCATAAATAAAATTCTTTGCCGGGTGTGGTGGCGCACGCCTTTAATCCCAGCACTCGGGAGGCAGAGGTAGGAGGATCGCCGTGAGTTCAAGGCCACCCTGAGACTACATAGTGAATTCCAGGTCAGCCTGGGCTAGAGCGAGACCCTACCTCGAAAAACCAAAAAAAGAAAAAAAAAAGATAATCCCATGTATGACAAAAACTAATGAGGTAAAAATTTAACCAAAGAGTTAAAAGAATATATATATATATATACCAGGATATATATATATCCTGGTAAACTAATGGGGCTAAATACATAGTCCATGTTCTTGGGTTGGATGACTAACATTGTGAAATAAAATGCCGAGAGTAACCAAAGCATCCACAGACTCAATGGAATCCCTATCAAAACTCCTTTATTATTGTCTATAGAAGCAGATGGAACAGTCCTAATATTTAGAATGGACTGAGCAATCTTGAGTACAGAAGTAAGTCATAGTCCCTGAAGTCAAAGTACATACTGAAGCCTTAGTGTATAGTACAAACCTCATGAGGCTGGCGTAAAAGACACTGATCAGTGGAGTACGATAGAGTCGAGAAATAAACTTGCATGTATAGTTCACTGACTTTGCATAAAGGTGCCAAGATTAAAGAGGAAAGGGAAATGTCTTCAGTAAATGTTAGAAAAAACACAGTGTGAAATTAGATCCTCACTTCATACACAAAATCCAAAATGAATGGTAAGACTTGCACTGTAAAGCTGCTGGTTAACACTGGAAAAGCTTCCTGATGCTATTGGCCTTGGCAGAGATTTCTTGCATATAACAAAAGCTACAATAGACATGTAATTATACCAAGAGCAAAATTTTCTGTACAGCAAGTGAGGCAGCAGAGTGAGGGGACGCAATGCAAGAGAAAACAGTTACACTAAGGAGTACATGTGGTAAAGGGTCAATATCTAAAATACACGAATCTGACTCACAAGAAAACAAATGACCATTTAAAAATGGGGGAAGGGGCTGGAGAGATGGCTCAACAGTTAAGCCACTTGCCTGTAAAGCCTAATGACCTGGGTTTGATTCCTTAGTACCCAAGTAAAGCCAGATGCACAAAGTGTTGCATGCATTTGGAATCTGTAGTGGCTAGAAGCCTTGGCGTGCCCATTCTCTCTCTCTCTCTCTCTCTCTCTCTCTCTCTCTCTCTCTGTTTGCAAATAAATACATAAAAAATATTTTTAAATGTGCATGCCTTTAATTCCAGGTAGGAGGATCATTGTCAGTTTGAGGCCAGCCTGAGACTACATAGTGAATTCCAGTTTAGCCTGGGCTAGAGCGAGACCCTACCTTGAAGAACTTGGATAATAAATGGGCAAAGGACTTGAACAGGTATCTCTGTTTGCTGCCCCTGCTCTCAAGCTCCTGACTACCCTCCCATGCCTCTCTTTAGACTCATCTCCTTGTGGTAGATCATGTAATTTTTACATTTTATTGTCTGTTAGCATCTACTTGAATATGGCTCTGTGAGCTTCACTACCTGTTAAATCCTCAGGGTCTAGAATACTGTCTACTAGTAGGCAGGCAGCACATAGGTGTATTGTGAGCAAAAGAATTTCATTTTGTCAATGCTGAGATTAAATAACAAAACATTTTTCAGTATTTTATAATGAGTTGGTAACAGAGCTTGGAGTAGAATCAAGGCAGCTTGGTTGAATACTTTTCAGTAACCAAAACATTAATATTTTCTGTTATAACAGTATCAGTATATGTTTTCTAAAATATCTTTATAAAACTATTAGAGAAGAAATTTCCACCATCCCACTTGGGACTCTGGTCTCACAGGTACTTGCTACCCAGGTAACAATGACACTAGTCAGCTGACAAGACAGAAACTTAAACTGGTTATTAAACTAGAAATAACCTGACCAAGCAGAAGGCAGGCTTCAAGATGAAAGTTTGGGGGTTGAAAGAGATGGCTCAGCAGTCAAGGTACTTGCTTACAAAGTCTGTCAGCCCAGGTTCCATTCCTCATGAACCAATTAAAACCAGATGCACAAAGTGGCGCATGCATCTAGTTTGTTTGCAGTGGCTGGAGGCCCTGGTGTGCCCTTGCCACCCCAACACAAACAATTGTTTATTTATTTGTTGTTGTTATTTATTTATTTATTTTTGGTTTTTCGAGGTAGGGTCTCGCTCTAGCCCAGGCTGACCTGGAATTCACTCTGTAGTCTCAGGGTGGCCTTGAACTCATGGTGATCCTCCTGAGTGCTGGGATTAAAGGTGTGCGCCACCATGCCCGGCTATTTATTATTTTTTAAGACTCCTAAACAGACTGTTCCTCAGTTGATTCTGTAGCTGCCTCTGGACCATTATTAATGCCAGAAATAGTTCGTTTATTTGATCTTTTTAATTTCTGTAAAGAAATATGTAGGGCTGGAGAGATGGCTTAGCGGTTAAGGCGTTTGTCTGCAAAGCAGAAGAACCTGAGTTTGATTCCCCAGTACCTACATAAAGCCCGATACACAATGTAATGCAAATGTCTGGAGTTTCTTTGAAGTGGCTGGAGTCCATGGTGTGCCCATTCTCTCTCTATTTGTCTCTTTCTCTCACACTCTTAAATAAGTAAATAAATAAAATATTTTTTTAAAAAGAAGAAATATGTAGACATGTTTGGAAAAATCAAGCATTTTGGAGAAGCCTGTAGTAAAATGTCCCATATTCTCGAAACTGAGTCTACATAGTGAATAAGGCTTGAACAAGATTATTTTTAAATAAAAGTAAGGCTTGGAGTCTTTCCCAGCCTAGCCACACCCTACAATGCTTCCTAGAGCTTCTCTAAAGGATCTTCCAGTCTTTCTGCCTGAGGCTCAAAGCACAGCTCTCACTCTTGCACTTCTTTCTTCTCTTTGCTGGATCTCATTCTTTTAAGAGAATGGGCAGTAAGCCTTGTGAGTCCTTGAGTCTCTAGAATGAACATGTATATATATGACTTGATTATCACTGCAGGCACACAGCCTCTGCCTCTCTCTGGATAGCATAGAGTCATTGGTGTGGCCCTTAGACTGGGTATGCCACAGTAAGTGACTTAGCAATAGGTGTGCTGGCCTCTTGGTTTCTGATTGCCTTGCCTCTGACTCCTCACTGCCACTTGTCACCACAGCACTTGGCTACTTTTTATATATTGAGCTCCTTTCCCATCTCAGGTCAGCTTTCTTCCCTTTCTTCCCTTGGATGCCCTCTTGCACTGCACTGCTCCTTTGTTGTTTCACACATTGATTAGAACCCCTGCTTGCAGAGCTTGTGAAAGACTGCCGGCAGTAACAGCAGTCAAAAACAGAAAACAGAGGAGAAAAAAACAAGCATAAGATAAAATTAATTCCTTTGCACACTGTGTGGAAATTTTTTCTATATCCCCTCCTGCTTTAAGAAATCTAAATGTGGAGAAATCGACTCAATGAACAATTAATCTAAAAGGAAATGGTTTGCATTTAAAGAGGTTTACTTACCTGGCAAAAGGATATAGGACTTAGGGTCCAGGGAGGGGTTAAATGCCACAAAGATCCAGGAGATTCCAGGCCCATGGATCCCAACTTTTGGGTCCTTATCTGAGTTAGCCAAAACCTGAAAATGTGGACTCCGAGAGGGGTAAATTATGAATTATGAGGTTTATTTTAGGGGGAGTTAGGATCCAGAGGGAAGGCTAGCTAAAAGGCCCAAGCCAAAAAGGTTCTCCCTACTGGGAATGGGGAAGAGACAGAAAATCTGCCTTATGTAGGATAGGGTTTGGGCACACACATGTAGAAAGCAAAGTTCCTTACATTACATAGGGTGTCAGTAAATGATGCAGAGCTTAGACAGCGAAGTACCAAAAAACAAGGTAGGAAAGAAAACCTCTCTGCTTTCCCAGAAAGGACTGGAAGGGGGAGAGGAGATCAAGAGACTACTATGCTTGTGTCCAGACAGATCCAGATGAAGAAAGGGGGGCCACAAGGCAAGAAAGCACCCAGAGCAAGACACACATGGAAAGCAGGCGGAAGAACACCCAAGCAAAAAAGAAATCCACCCACTTCCTATCCAGGCTGGAGAAGGGGAACACTTACCAAAGCAAGGACCAGGAGAGCCAGTCACCAGGAGAATGAAGAGAGGACCAGGAGAGTTGTACACAGGTGGTCAGACATCCAGTTGGGAAGACTCAGGTGTGTAAGAGAGAGACCTTATTGGTGGGTGGATTCGAGAGGCTGACTCAAGAAGAGCCAGCCCACAGGTGTGCTAAGGGAAAACTTGAAGCAGCTGGAAGCACAGCTCTATTGTTGCTTGCAGCCATCTTGAATGAGACTTGTTCAGACATGGGTTCTAGTTCCGCCAGGACAGGCAGGGTGGAGTCTCCTTGGACCTCTGTCCCTGGCTAACTGTCTGTAAAACGCTACCTTGCTCCTCTTTTCCTCTTTCAGGACTGTCTTACCAGTAGATTTTTAAAAAAAATATTTTTATTTTATGAGAGACAGAGACATAGAATGGGCATGCCAGGGCCTCTTGCTGTTGCAAACAAACTCCAGATGCATATACCACTTTGTGCATTGGTTCTTTACATTTTATACTGGGGAATTGAACCCAGGCCATCAGGCTTTGTAAGCAAGCGACTTTAAGCACTGAGCAATCTCTCCAGCCCCTTGCCAGTAAATTTTATTCATGTTTTAAATTTATTTATTTGCAAGCAGAACTAGAGAGAGAATGCGCCAGAATTTCCAGCCACTACAAATGAACTCTAGATGCATGTGCCCACTGTGCATCTGGCTTTATGTGGGTGCTGGGGAATCAAAGGACAAAGTAGCAAAACTGAAAAAGTCAGTCGACATTATTTTTTAAAGTTACAACTCTTGTCCTCCAAACTTCCCCATTCAAATTACTGAACAAAAGGTGCCTACTAGTAATTCAGGTTCTTCAAATCAGAACACTTTAGATTTTGGTAAAGCTGTTCATTTTTCACTGTGAAGCCCTGATTGTGCCTCTTTATCAGACTTATATAAGTCCTATCTTCTCAGAGACAAATGTCCTTGCTTCACAATCATGTCTTGTTCAGGCGATTACTCTTGACTGTGCCTACATTTGTGAGCAACTATTTCAAGAATGAAACATACTGACAGTAAAATTCAAACCAGACACATCATGATGTCAAACATCCACTAATTTCATGTTGCACTCTACTTTTATAATACAGAAATTTTAAAAAATCAAGTTTTATTACTTAGTTCATTTCCTTTATCAGTGATTGCAAACTTGGGACTTGCTTGATGATTTTAAAAGACTCTGAACGAGCATAGCATAATTAGAATTATTATACAAGGACTCTCTTAGTGGTGGATATCATGAAAATTATACACAAAGCTTTCTGGTTTTGCTCATTAGCTTTTGTTAGTGTTTGCTTGTTTTTTGTGCCCCCCCAAGGTAATTCTTTGCTTAATGTGGCTCAGAGAAGCGAAAAGGTAGAAGGGATCTCATATATTACAGGAAGATAGAAGGTAAATGCCCGTGGAGAAGGGGTTCTTGGGAGAGAGCTGTGCTCTGATCACTCTTACCCTCAATGTGGTGAGGTGCCTGCTCAGTGTCCTGGCCTGCTACCCAGCCTAGGCTAGAGATCTGGAGAGGCCTAGTCAGGTCACATGCACCTTGGCAGTGGTTACAGGACATTGCCTCCCTTTACTGGCCTGGGTGGTCTGCAGCCTGAGCGGTCTGCAGCCTGAGCGTCTGTGTTAAGGGAAGGTTTGGGTCCACTTAAAGAAGATCACAGGAGAGGTAATACCAGGTTAAGAATTGCTCAGCAGTAAGTGATAGGGATTCTAAATTCCATGAATGAGGGGTTTTTTGAGTAGCCTCATAGATGAGGAAGAAATATCTAAAGGGGGCTGCTCAGCAAGAGAGAATGAAAAACCCAAGAATATGCCAGAAACAGCTACCAATCTGGCAGAGCTTGCCTCTTGCCATGTGACCAATCTCTTTCTTTCCTGGTACCCCCTTTAAGATCATCTTGGAGCCCTGGGAAACAGTAGCAGGGTATGGGTAATTTGGGTGTGGCTTGTCTCAGAGCAGACTCCCAGTATGACCAGAGGGAACCATGGGAGTAGATGTAGGAGAAAGAATTATTCAGGTACTGAATATTCAGGTACTTAACCAAACATTTCAAGCTTGCCCTTAAGATGCAGGACTTTAACCAGAGGGTTTCATGTCAGAAATGCCATGGTTTGCTTAGTGTGCACACAAGGACATCAGTATGTATGCCACTATCCTAAGTAATAAAATAGGGTGAGAAAGGGCTGGAGAGATGGCTCAGCAGTTAAGGACACTTGCTTGCAAAGCCTGATGGCGTAGGTTTGATTCCCTAATATGCACATAAAGCCAGATACACAAAGTGGCACACGCATCTGGAATTCATTTGCAGTGGCAAGAGGCCCTGGTTTGTCCATCCCCCCTTTTCCTCTCTCCCCCCCCTCATTAAATAAAATGTTTTTTTAAATATATATATTTATTGTCCATAATGAGTTACATTATTTAGTGGGCAAACAATGAGTTGTTATCCCCAATTCCCCAATGCCCCACTTCCCCATCCCCAATCAGCTGGATATCCTCCTCCGTGGGTCATCTGGATCAGTCCTTGGGGCAGGGGACCATGGATAGCCTAGGAGTCAGCCCGGTTCTCCTGGCCCAAGTGTGTTGTTACTGAGGGGTGCCATACCTCTGGACAGTCTCCCCCACCAAGGCTCACACAATCTTTCCGCCCCCTCTTCCGCTCAGTTCCCTGAGTCGTGGTGGGTGAGTATTAAGGCTGCTTTAATGTTGTGAGCTTAGGGGGCTTTGTATAGAAAATTATAAATAAAATGTTTTTTTTAAATGGGATGAGACACAGTAACAACAACAACAATATAGTGAGGTTGCATTTTGGCCTCACCAATCCTGCCAGGTCAATAGGTGACAGGGCTTTTGAAACATGATTTAATGCCTGCGCCCAGAGAACTGGACTCCTGTCTCCTACCACCATGGCTCTCAGCACAGACAACGAAGCTACAGCGAAGCAGCTGTGTAGTGTCTGGTGGGCAGAAAAGGGGAGAGGGATTTGAGAGACAAGAAGCTTACTGGACTCAGGGGGACTAATAAAGGCCATTATCATTTGTGGAAAATTTCATGATGCACAAGCTATTGTCACAATACACTTTAAAATCTAACCAATAGGTTTTAGATGTCATCATCTAATTAGAAAACAATGAAAAGTTAGAAGCCGTCTAAATATATTAGTGAGTAGAACTGACTAAACTGGAATCCATTCATTTGATGGAGTAATTTACAGTCCTTACGCATCTCTAGGAACATTTGATAAAGTGAAAAATGCAAATTATTTAGTATGTGGAAACAGGAAATTGCTGTTTCTATGTAACAAAATGGTTAACTTTCTGTAATTCTGTCTATTAAAAACAGGATCCAGAACCAGGAGTGGTGGTATTTGTCTTTAATCCCAGAACTTGGGAGGCAGATATAGGAGAACTGCCCTGAGTTCGAGGCCACCCTGAGACTGCATAGTGAATTCCAGGTCAGCCTGGGCTAGAGCGAGACCCTACCTTGAAAAACAAAAACAAGAACAACAAACAAAATTAGGATCCAAACTGTTTAAATACAATATTCTAACTTGGGAAGGAACTTCTCAAGAGAAATATAGTTAACCATCCCTCCCCCGCGTGTCTATGGGCTCTACATCCACAGATGCCAATCACAGATCAAAAATATTAGGAAGGGAGGAGCATAGAAAAAGAGGGAAGGCTTCCAAACACTTTCTATGAAGCCTCCATTGCCCTAATCCCCAAACCAGGCAAGGATGCAACAAGAAAAGAGAACTATAGACCCATATCTCTCATGAACTTAGATGCAAAAATCTTGAACAAAGTCCTAGCAAACCGGATACAACGCTACATCAAAACTATTATCCACCCTGACCAAGTTGGCTTTATCCCAGAGATGCAGGGATGGTTCAACATATGCAAGTCGATAAATGTGATATACCACATTAATCGGCTCAAACACAAAAACCACATGGTTATCTCGATAGATGCGGAGAAGGCTTTTGACAAAATTCAACACCTCTTCATGTTCAAAGCTCTCAAAAGAATAGGCATAGATGGCCTATTTCTCAATTTAATAAAGTCAATTTACAAATATCCTAAAGCGTAGATCATTCTCAATGGGGAATGACTCAAGGAGTTCCCACTCAACTCAGGAACAAGACAAGGCTGTCCACTCTCACCACTGCTCTTTAACATAGTGCTTGAAGGTCTAGCCCAAGCAATAAGACAAGAGAAGGACATAAAAGGAATACAAGTCGGAAAGGAAGAAATTAAACTATCCCTCTTTGCAGATGACATGATCCTTTATATATCAGACCCCAAGAATAGTATCAGTAACCTCTTGAAGGTGATTAATGCCTTCAGCAATGTGGCAGGATACAAAATTAACACACAAAAATCAGTAGCCTTTCTATACGTAGAAGGCAAGCAAACAGAAAAAGGCATCAGAGAGACTGTCCCATTTTCTATAGTCTCTAAGAAAATCAAATACCTTGGAATATCACTAACCAAGAATTTAAAGGATTTATATAAGGAAAATATTGAAACACTTAAGAAGGAAATAAAGGAGGATGTGAGAAGATGGAAAGATAACACGTGCTCATGGATAGGGAGAAACAATATAGTAAAAATGGCAATCCTACCAAAAGCGATTTACAGATTCAACGCTATGCCAATAAAAATCCTAACCTCGTTCTTTACAGACATAGAAAAAATAATCTCTAAATTTATTTGGAAGGGCAAAAGACCTCGGATAGCCAAAACCATGCTAAGTAACAAATCCTACTCAGGAGGTATCACCATACCTGACTTCAAAACATACTACAAAGCCATAGTAATGAAAACAGCATGGTACTGGCATAAAAACAGAAAGATCAATGGAACAGAATTGAAGACCCAGCTTTAAATGGAAGTAACTTCAGTTATCTGGTCTTTGACAAGGGGGCCAACAATGTACGCTGGGCCAAAGATAGCATCTTTAACAAATGGTGCTGGAGGAATTGGATAAACACGTGTAAAAAAAATGAAATTAGACCCACTCCTTTCACCGTGCACAAAAATCAACTCCAAATGGATCAGAGATCTTAATATAAACCCGGTAACCCTGAATACCCTGGAAGAAAAAATAGGAGGAACTCTGCATGAAATAGGAGTGGGAAAAAATTTCCTGAGCAAATCTCCATCAGCCCAGGAAATACAACAAACACTTAACCAATGGGACCTGTTCAGGCTCAGAAGCTTCTGTACAGACAAACAAACCACACTCAGAGCCAATAGACCCCCTTCAAATTGGGAAATGATTTTCGCCAGCCACAACTCTGACAGAGGCCTAATTTCAAAAACCTACAGAGAACTCAAAAAAATTATTAACAAAAACCCAAAATGCCCCCTCACAAAA